>JAKUDI010001750.1:0-40030 GCA_022702515.1 Ilyophis sp. 1 JC-2022 | reverse complement strand
TTATCCAGAGCGACGTACATTTTCAAACTAGGAACAAGAACGTTTAAAAACAACCCTAAAAAGGCAAATACGAATCGAAGTACTAGGCGCAGTCAGTATGATTGGGGTTTTTTTTTTTTTTTTTTTTTTTGGGGGGGGTAATTACACAACATTAATAACAATAGTCACAGGGAGGTAGGGAGGGGTGGAGAGAGGTGCAGCTTGAAGAGGTGAGTCTTCAATCTGCGCTTGAAGGCGGTCAGACTTTCTGCTGTTCTGACCTCCACGGGGAGGTCATTCCACCACCGAGGGGCCAGGACAGACAGACGTCGAGACCGGGTGCTAGTATGAAGAGGGGGGGGTACCAGTCGTCCTGAGGAGGCGGAACGCAGGGATCTGGCAGGTGTGTAGGGTCTGATTAGTTTTTGGAGGTATGGAGGGGCAGATCCTCGGACTGCCTGGAAGGCGAGCACCAATGTTTTGAATTTGATGCGAGCCATCACCGGTAGCCAGTGGAGGTCAATGAGCAGGGGGGTGACATGGGAGTGTCGGGGGAGGTTGAAGACCAGGCGCACTGCTGCGTTCTGGATAAGCTAAAGGGGTCTAATGGCCGATGCTGGCAGGCCAGCCAGGAGAGAGTTGCAATAGTCCAGGCGAGACAGCACCATAGCTTGGACCAGGAGCTGGGTTGAGTGGGTGGTGAGGAAGGGGTGGATTCTCCTGATGTTGTACAGGAAGAACCTGCAGGAAGAACACTGGGGAGTTTAATTAGGCTGAGTAATGTAATGCACACTGGGAGGTTTAATTAGGCTGATGTGTAATGTAATGCACACTGGGGAGTTTAATTAGGCTGAGTGTAATGTAATGCACACTGGGGAGTTTAATTAGGCTGAGTAATGTAATGCACACTGGGAGGTTTAATTAGGCTGAGTAATGTAATGCACACTGGGAGGTTTAATTAGGCTGAGTGTAATGTAATGCACACTGGGGAGTTTAATTAGGCTGAGTAATGTAATTCACACTGGGGAGTTTAATTAGGCTGAGTGTAATGTAATGCACACTGGGGAGTTTAATTAGGCTGAGTAATGTAATGCACATTGGGAGGTTTAATTAGGCTGAGTGTAATGTAATGCAAACTGGGAGGTTTAATTAGGCTGAGTGTAATGTAATGCAAACTGGGAGGTTTAATTAGGCTGAGTGTAATGTAATGACACTGGGAGGTTTAATTAGGCTGAGTGTAATGTAATGCACACTGGGAGGTTTAATTAGGCTGAGTGTAATGTAATGCACACTGGGAGGTTTAATTAGGCTGAGTGTAATGTAATGCACACTAAGAGGTTTAATTAGGCTGAGTGTAATGTAATGCACACTGGGGAGTTTAATTAGGCTGAGTGTAATGTAATGCACACTGGGAGGTTTAATTAGGCTGAGTGTAATGTAATGCACACTGGGAGGTTTAATTAGGCTGAGTGTAATGTAATGCACACTGGAAGGTTTAATTAGGCTGAGTGTAATGTAATGCACACTGGGAGGTTTAATTAGGCTGAGTGTAATGTAATGCACACTGGGAGGTTTAATTAGGCTGAGTGTAATGTAATGCACACTGGGAGGTTTAATTAGGCTGAGTGTAATGTAATGCACACTGGGAGGTTTAATTAGGCTGAGTGTAATGTAATGCACACTGGGAGGTTTAATTAGGCTGATTGTAGTGTAATGCACACTGGGAGGTTTAATTAGGCTGAGTGTAATGTAATGCACACGGAGGTTTAATTAGGCTGAGTGTAATGTAATGCACACTGGGAGGTTTAATTAGGCTGAGTGTAATGTAATGCACACTGGGAGGTTTAATTAGGCTGAGTGTAATGTAATGCACACTGGGAGGTTTAATTAGGCTGAGTGTAATGTAATGCACACTGGGAGGTTTAATTAGGCTGATTGTAATGTAATGCACACTGGGAGGTTTAATTAGGCTGAGTGTAATGTAATGCACACTGGGAGGTTTAATTAGGCTGAGTCTAATGTAATGCACACGGAGGTTTAATTAGGCTGAGTGTAATGTAATGCACACTAATAGGTTTAATTAGGCTGAGTGTAATGTAATGCACACTGGGAGGTTTAATTAGGCTGAGTGTAATGTAATGCACACTGGGAGGTTTAATTAGGCTGAGTGTAATGTAATGCATACTGGGAGGTTTAATTAGGCTGAGTGTAATGTAATGCACACTGGGAGGTTTAATTAGGCTGAGTGTAATGTAATGCACACTGGGAGGTTTAATTAGGCTGATTGTAATGTAATGCACACTGGGAGGTTTAATTAGGCTGAGTGTAATGTAATGCACACTAAGAGGTTTAATTAGGCTGAGTGTAATGTGACGCACACTGGGAGGCTTAATGAGGCTGATTGTAATGTAATGCACACTGGGTTTAATTAGGCTGAGTGTAATGTAATGCACACTGGGAGGTTTAATTAGGCTGAGTGTAATGTAATGCACACTGGGAGGTTTAATTAGGCTGAGTGTAATGTAATGCACACTGGGAGGTTTAATTAGGCTGAGTGTAATGTAATGCACACTTGGAGGTTTAATTAGGCTGAGTGTAATGCAATGCACACTGGGAGGTTTAATTAGGCTGAGTGTAATGTAATGCACACTGGGAGGTTTAATTAGGCTGAGTGTAATGTAATGCACACTGGGTTTAATTAGGCTGATTGTAATGTAATGCACACTGGGAGGTTTAATTAGGCTGAGTGTAATGTAATGCACACTGGGAGGTTTAATTAGGCTGAGTGTAATGTAATGCACACTGGGAGGTTTAATTAGGCTGATTGTAATGTAATGCACACTGGGAGGTTTAATTAGGCTGAGTGTAATGTAATGCACACTAAGAGGTTTAATTAGGCTGAGTGTAATGTAATGCACACTGGGAGGTTTAATTAGGCTGATTGTAATGTAATGCACACTGGGAGGTTTAATTAGGCAGATTGTAATGTAATGCACACTGGGAGGTTTAATTAGGCTGAGTGTAATGTAATGCACACTGGGGAGTTTAATTAGGCTGAGTGTAATGTAATGCACACTGGGAGGTTTAATTAGGCTGAGTAATGTAATGCACACTGGGAGGTTTAATTAGGCTGAGTGTAATGTAATGCACACTAAGAGGTTTAATTAGGCTGATTGTAATGTAATGCACACTGGGAGGTTTAATTGGGCTGAGTGTAATGTAATGCACACTGGGAGGTTTAATTAGGCTGAGTGTAATGCACACTGGGTTTAATTAGGCTGAGTGTAATGTAATGCACACTGGGAGGTTTAATTAGGCTGAGTGTAATGTAATGCACACTGGGAGGTTTAATTAGGCTGAGTAATGTAATGCACACTGGGAGGTTTAATTGGGCTGAGTGTAATGTAATGCACACTGGGTTTAATTAGGCTGAGTGTAATGTAATGCACACTGGGAGGTTTAATTAGGCTGAGTGTAATGTAATGCACACTGGGAGGTTTAATTAGGCTGAGTGTAATGTAATGCACACTGGGAGGTTTAATTAGGCTGAGTGTAATGTAATGCACACTGGGAGGTTTAATTAGGCTGAGTGTAATGTAATGCACACTGGGAGGTTTAATTAGGCTGAGTGTAATGTAATGCACACTTGGAGGTTTAATTAGGCTGAGTGTAATGCAATGCACACTGGGAGGTTTAATTAGGCTGAGTGTAATGTAATGCACACTGGGAGGTTTAATTAGGCTGAGTGTAATGTAATGCACACTGGGTTTAATTAGGCTGATTGTAATGTAATGCACACTGGGAGGTTTAATTAGGCTGAGTGTAATGTAATGCACACTGGGAGGTTTAATTAGGCTGAGTGTAATGTAATGCACACTGGGAGGTTTAATTAGGCTGATTGTAATGTAATGCACACTGGGAGGTTTAATTAGGCTGAGTGTAATGTAATGCACACTAAGAGGTTTAATTAGGCTGAGTGTAATGTAATGCACACTGGGAGGTTTAATTAGGCTGATTGTAATGTAATGCACACTGGGAGGTTTAATTAGGCAGATTGTAATGTAATGCACACTGGGAGGTTTAATTAGGCTGAGTGTAATGTAATGCACACTGGGGAGTTTAATTAGGCTGAGTGTAATGTAATGCACACTGGGAGGTTTAATTAGGCTGAGTAATGTAATGCACACTGGGAGGTTTAATTAGGCTGAGTGTAATGTAATGCACACTAAGAGGTTTAATTAGGCTGATTGTAATGTAATGCACACTGGGAGGTTTAATTGGGCTGAGTGTAATGTAATGCACACTGGGAGGTTTAATTAGGCTGAGTGTAATGCACACTGGGTTTAATTAGGCTGAGTGTAATGTAATGCACACTGGGAGGTTTAATTAGGCTGAGTGTAATGTAATGCACACTGGGAGGTTTAATTAGGCTGAGTAATGTAATGCACACTGGGAGGTTTAATTGGGCTGAGTGTAATGTAATGCACACTGGGTTTAATTAGGCTGAGTGTAATGTAATGCACACTGGGAGGTTTAATTAGGCTGAGTGTAATGTAATGCACACTGGGAGGTTTAATTAGGCTGAGTGTAATGTAATGCACACTGGGAGGTTTAATTAGGCTGATTGTAATGTAATGCACACTGGGAGGTTTAATTAGGCTGAGTGTAATGTAATGCACACTAAGAGGTTTAATTAGGCTGATTGTAATGTAATGCACACTGGGAGGTTCAATTGGGCTGAGTGTAATGTAATGCACACTGGGAGGTTTAATTTGGCTGAGTGTAATGTAATGCACACTGGGAGGTTTAATTAGGCTGAGTGTAATGTAATGCACACTGGGAGGTTTAATTAGGCTGAGTGTAATGTAATGCACACTGGGAGGTTTAATTGGGCTGAGTGTAATGTAATGCACACTGGGAGGTTTAATTAGGCTGAGTGTAATGTAATGCACACTGGGAGGTTTAATTAGGCTGAGTGTAATGTAATGCACACTGGGAGGTTTAATTAGACTGAGTGTAATGTAATGCACACTAAGAGGTTTAATTAGGCTGAGTGTAATGTAATGCACACTGGGAGGTTTAATTAGGCTGAGTGTAATGTAATGCACACTAAGGTTTAATTAGGCTGAGTGTAATGTAATGCACACTGGGAGGTTTAATTAGGCTGAGTGTAATGTAATGCACACTGGGAGGTTTAATTAGGCTGAGTGTAATGTAATGCACACTGGGAGGTTTAATTAGGCTGAGTGTAATGTAATGCACACTGGGAGGTTTAATTAGGCTGAGTGTAATGTAATGCACACTGGGAGGTTTAATTAGGCTGAGTGTAATGTAATGCACACTGGGAGGTTTAATTGGGCTGAGTGTAATGTAATGCACACTGGGAGGTTTAATTAGGCTGAGTGTAATGTAATGCACACGGAGGTTTAATTAGGCTGAGTAATGTAATGCACACTGGGTTTAATTAGGCTGAGTGTAATGTAATGCACACTGGGAGGTTTAATTAGGCTGAGTGTAATGTAATGCACACTGGGAGGTTTAATTAGGCTGAGTAATGTAATGCACACTGGGAGGTTTAATTAGGCTGATTAATGTAATGCACACTGGGAGGTTTAATTGGGCTGAGTGTAATGTAATGCACACTGGGTTTAATTAGGCTGAGTGTAATGTAATGCACACTGGGAGGTTTAATTAGGCTGAGTGTAATGTAATGCACACTGGGAGGTTTAATTAGGCTGAGTGTAATGTAATGCACACTGGGAGGTTTAATTAGGCTGATTGTAATGTAATGCCCACTGGGAGGTTTAATTAGGCTGAGTGTAATGTAATGCACACTGGGAGGTTTAATTAGGCTGATTGTAATGTAATGCACACTGGGAGGTTTAATTAGGCTGAGTGTAATGTAATGCACACTAAGAGGTTTAATTAGGCTGATTGTAATGTAATGCACACTGGGAGGTTTAATTGGGCTGAGTGTAATGTAATGCACACTGGGAGGTTTAATTGGGCTGAGTGTAATGTAATGCACACTGGGAGGTTTAATTAGGCTGAGTGTAATGTAATGCACACTGGGTTTAATTAGGCTGAATGTAATGTAATGCACACTGGGAGGTTTAATTAGGCTGAGTGTAATGTAATGCACACTGGGTTTAATTAGGCTGAGTGTAATGTAATGCACACTGGGGAGTTTAATTAGGCTGAGTGTAATGTAATGCACACTGGGAGGTTTAATTAGGCTGAGTGTAATGTAATGCACACTGGGAGGTTTAATTGGGCTGAGTGTAATGTAATGCACACTGGGAGGTTTAATTAGGCTGAGTGTAATGTAATGCACACTGGGAGGTTTAATTAGGCTGAGTGTAATGTAATGCACACTGGGAGGTTTAATTAGGCTGAGTGTAATGTAATGCACACTAAGAGGTTTAATTAGGCTGAGTGTAATGTAATGCACACTGGGAGGTTTAATTAGGCTGAGTGTAATGTAATGCACACTGGGAGGTTTAATTAGGCTGAGTGTAATGTAATGCACACTGGGAGGTTTAATTAGGCTGATTGTAATGTAATGCACACTGGGAGGTTTAATTAGGCTGAGTGTAATGTAATGCACACTGGGAGGTTTAATTAGGCTGGTTGTAATGTAATGCACACTGGGAGGTTTAATTAGGCTGATTGTAATGTAATGCACATTGGGAGGTTGAATTAGGCTGATTGTAATGTAATGCACACTGGGAGGTTTAATTAGGCTGAGTGTAATGTAATGCACACTGGGAGGTTTAATTAGGCTGAGTGTAATGTAATGCACACTGGGTTTAATTAGGCTGAGTGTAATGTAATGCACACTGGGTTTAATTAGGCTGAGTGTAATGTAATGCACACTGGGAGGTTTAATTAGGCTGAGTGTAATGTAATGCACACTGGGAGGTTTAATTAGGCTGAGTGTAATGTAATGCACACTAAGAGGTTTAATTAGGCTGAGTGTAATGTAATGCACACTGGGAGGTTTAATTAGGCTGAGTGTAATGTAATGCACACTAAGAGGTTTAATTAGGCTGAGTGTAATGTAATGCACACTGGGAGGTTTAATTAGGCTGAGTGTAATGTAATGCACACTGGGAGGTTTAATTAGGCTGAGTGTAATGTAATGCACACTGGGAGGTTTAATTAGGCTGAGTGTAATGTAATGCACACTGGGAGGTTTAATTAGGCTGAGTGTAATGTAATGCACACTGGGAGGTTTAATTAGGCTGAGTGTAATGTAATGCACACTGGGAGGTTTAATTGGGCTGAGTGTAATGTAATGCACACTGGGAGGTTTAATTAGGCTGAGTGTAATGTAATGCACACGGAGGTTTAATTAGGCTGAGTAATGTAATGCACATTGGGAGGTTTAATTAGGCTGAGTAATGTAATGCACATTGGGAGGTTTAATTAGGCTGAGTGTAATGTAATGCACACTGGGAGGTTTAATTGGGCTGAGTGTAATGTAATGCACACTGGGAGGTTTAATTAGGCTGAGTGTAATGTAATGCACACTGGGAGGTTTAATTAGGCTGAGTGTAATGTATTGCACACTGGGAGGTTTAATTAGGCTGAGTGTAATGTAATGCACACTGGGAGGTTTAATTAGGCTGAGTGTAATGTAATGCACACTGGGAGGTTTAATTAGGCTGAGTGTAATGTAATGCACACTGGGAGGTTTAATTAGGCTGAGTGTAATGTAATGCACACTGGGAGGTTTAATTAGGCTGAGTGTAATGTAATGCACACTAAGAGGTTTAATTAGGCTGAGTGTAATGTAATGCACACTGGGAGGTTTAATTGGGCTGAGTGTAATGTAATGCACACGGAGGTTTAATTAGGCTGAGTGTAATGCACACTGGGTTTAATTAGGCTGAGTGTAATGTACACACTGGGAGGTTTAATTAGGCTGAGTGTAATGTAATGCACACTGGGAGGTTTAATTAGGCTGAGTAATGTAATGCACACTGGGAGGTTTAATTAGGCTGAGTAATGTAATGCACACTGGGAGGTTTAATTGGGCTGAGTGTAATGTAATGCACACTGGGTTTAATTAGGCTGAGTGTAATGTAATGCACACTGGGAGGTTTAATTAGGCTGAGTGTAATGTAATGCACACTGGGAGGTTTAATTAGGCTGTGTGTAATGTAATGCACACTGGGAGGTTTAATTAGGCTGATTGTAATGTAATGCACACTGGGAGGTTTAATTAGGCTGAGTGTAATGTAATGCACACTGGGAGGTTTAATTAGGCTGATTGTAATGTAATGCACACTGGGAGGTTTAATTAGGCTGAGTGTAATGTAATGCACACTAAGAGGTTTAATTAGGCTGATTGTAATGTAATGCACACTGGGAGGTTTAATTGGGCTGAGTGTAATGTAATGCACACTGGGAGGTTTAATTGGGCTGAGTGTAATGTAATGCACACTGGGTTTAATTAGGCTGAATGTAATGTAATGCACACTGGGAGGTTTAATTAGGCTGAGTGTAATGTAATGCACACTGGGTTTAATTAGGCTGAGTGTAATGTAATGCACACTGGGGAGTTTAATTAGGCTGAGTGTAATGTAATGCACACTGGGAGGTTTAATTAGGCTGAGTGTAATGTAATGCACACTGGGAGGTTTAATTGGGCTGAGTGTAATGTAATGCACACTGGGAGGTTTAATTAGGCTGAGTGTAATGTAATGCACACTGGGAGGTTTAATTAGGCTGAGTGTAATGTAATGCACACTGGGAGGTTTAATTAGGCTGAGTGTAATGTAATGCACACTAAGAGGTTTAATTAGGCTGAGTGTAATGTAATGCACACTGGGAGGTTTAATTAGGCTGAGTGTAATGTAATGCACACTGGGAGGTTTAATTAGGGTGAGTGTAATGTAATGCACACTGGGAGGTTTAATTAGGCTGATTGTAATGTAATGCACACTGGGAGGTTTAATTAGGCTGAGTGTAATGTAATGCACACTGGGAGGTTTAATTAGGCTGGTTGTAATGTAATGCACACTGGGAGGTTTAATTAGGCTGATTGTAATGTAATGCACATTGGGAGGTTTAATTAGGCTGATTGTAATGTAATGCACACTGGGAGGTTTAATTAGGCTGAGTGTAATGTAATGCACACTGGGAGGTTTAATTAGGCTGAGTGTAATGTAATGCACACTGGGTTTAATTAGGCTGAGTGTAATGTAATGCACACTGGGTTTAATTAGGCTGAGTGTAATGTAATGCACACTGGGAGGTTTAATTAGGCTGAGTGTAATGTAATGCACACTAAGAGGTTTAATTAGGCTGAGTGTAATGTAATGCACACTAAGAGGTTTAATTAGGCTGAGTGTAATGTAATGCACACTAAGAGGTTTAATTAGGCTGATTGTAATGTAATGCACACTGGGAGGTTTAATTAGGCTGAGTGTAATGTACTGCACACTGGGAGGTTTAATTGGGCTGATGTGTTTGCGCTCTATTATTGCAACAAATCACACAACTCTGTTTTTAAACAGTTGTCATCTTTGAGCAAAAAGGATATTGGTAAGCTTTACGACAAAATTAATATTAGGCTACTGCTGATGCAACCAGTGTGATTATATAGGCTACAGTAAAACGAAACATACCATAAAATTCTATTTTCTGCAATATTTCAGACATTATTCACCTATGTTTATTAATGCTTACATTAACTTTATTAACATTCATTGGTTAAATATTTGTCACATTATGTTGTATATGCATATACACAAGATTTACATACACAAATTCACAATAAATTTACATGCGCAAATACACGTTTATTATGAATTTAACCTACACTATGAGAATTGTTTCTGGGGGGTATACATTTTCATGAACACCGTGTCGTGATTGGTCGAAATACCTTCCGTTCAGAGACAGCTTCCAGGGGAAGTACATACAGGTGCAGCTCAAAAAATGTTACTATCGTGAAAAATATAGTCTCTCACTCTTTTCTGGTCATCTCAATTTAATGTTTAAATGTCTCCTTTCCTTTAGTAAATTATAAGCAAGGAGCCTCTATGTTCATCAATGAATGTATGATTACAACTCATTATTCAAATTCACTGTTTCCTATAATAAAACTGCTCAATCTTAAGACCTGATTTAGACTATGTTTAGACTTTTTGGTTGATCCACCAGGTTACTGTTAGACATACCTATCAAAGAATGTCATTTTTAGTAATAGATTAAATCCATTAAATATAACTAAATGTAGTTGAGTGAGGGGTTTCAGCACGCGATACCGCTTGTGTTCAGTATTCAGAGTGCTGGGATACCGCTTGTGTTCATTATTCAGAGTGCTGGGATACCGCTAGTGTTCAGTATTCAGAGTGCTGGGATACCGCTTGTGTTCAGTATTCAGAGTGCTGGGATACCGCTTGTGTTCAGTATTCAGAGTGCTGGGATACCGCTCGTGTTCAGTATTCAGAGTGCTGGGATACCGCTCGTGTTCATTATTCAGAGTGCTGGGATACCGCTCGTGTTCATTATTCAGAGTGCTGGGATACCGCTCGTGTTCAGTATTCAGAGTGCTGGGATACCGCTCGTGTTCAGTATTCAGAGTGCTGGGATACCGCTCGTGTTCAGTATTCAGAGTGCTGGGATACCGCTTGTGTTCAGTATTCAGAGTGCTGGGATACCGCTTGTGTTCAGTATTCAGAGTGCTGGGATACCGCTCGTGTTCAGTATTCAGAGTGCTGGGATACCGCTCGTGTTCATTATTCAGAGTGCTGGGATACCGCTCGTGTTCATTATTCAGAGTGCTGGGATACCGCTCGTGTTCAGTATTCAGAGTGCTGGGATACCGCTCGTGTTCAGTATTCAGAGTGCTGGGATACCGCTCGTGTTCAGTATTCAGAGTGCTGGGATACCGCT
Source organism: Ilyophis sp. 1 JC-2022 (assembly GCA_022702515.1). Taxonomy (NCBI): domain Eukaryota; kingdom Metazoa; phylum Chordata; class Actinopteri; order Anguilliformes; family Synaphobranchidae; genus Ilyophis; species Ilyophis sp. 1 JC-2022. Next base: position 29,143 of record JAKUDI010001750.1, on the reverse strand, counting down.
CGTGTTCAGTATTCAGAGTGCTGGGATACCGCTCGTGTTCATTATTCAGAGTGCTGGGATACCGCTCGTGTTCAGTATTCAGAGTGCTGGGATACCGCTCGTGTTCAGTATTCAGAGTGCTGGGATACCGCTCGTGTTCAGTATTCAGAGTGCTGGGATACCGCTCGTGTTCAGTATTCAGAGTGCTGGGATACCGCTCGTGTTCATTATTCAGAGTGCTGGGATACCGCTCGTGTTCAGTATTCAGAGTGCTGGGATACCGCTCGTGTTCATTATTCAGAGTGCTGGGATACCGCTCGTGTTCAGTATTCAGAGTGCTGGGATACCGCTCGTGTTCAGTATTCAGAGTGCTGGGATACCGCTCGTGTTCAGTATTCAGAGTGCTGGGATACCGCTCGTGTTCAGTATTCAGAGTGCTGGGATACCGCTCGTGTTCAGTATTCAGAGTGCTGGGATACCGCTCGTGTTCAGTATTCAGAGTGCTGGGATACCGCTTGTGTTCAGTATTCAGAGTGCTGGGATACCGCTTGTGTTCAGTATTCAGAGTGCTGGGCAATTTAACGAGGGCATTGAGTGCTGGAACTGCTGGGTTCAGAATTATAAGCATTTTTACTTAATCCTCGCTTCTCCGACAATAAAATAGTTTCAAAAATCACACGCACTAGATTAATGCTTCTTTATGATGAACAAAGTACTTTCTAATCCTGTGAGACCTAATCTAGTAATAACATTCTCCTCTTTCCTGTTACCCCCTTCAGACCTTGTACTCCCAACCAGTGGATTAATGGAGAATAAATGTAGAAAACAATGAAAAAGTTTAGAATAAAAAAGTTTATACAGAAATGTACATGGCATAAAGGCATTGGCATGTGTAAAATTATTTCATACACAATTAATATACAACATTGAAAAATAAAGAGTGAAACAAAGATCCACTTATATGTCAGTGAAAACATACTGCCAGCTTTAGAGTAGAATAACTTATTTTTCCGTTAGGGAACTTCAGTTGTAGCCCCAGCAACAACAAAAAAAACATAGAAAGTGGGGCAGACCCACAACACACAAACATATCAAACAGAGACATTCAATAATTATTGCATTAATCAAACGAATTAAGTGAATTGAATTAAAGTCGACTTATACAGCCATGATTAAAAATAGCCCCCACTGTCCTGAGATGTCCAGTGACATACACATACACATTACAGCCTTTACATTTTCAGAATACAAGTTAGTATTACTATGTTTCTTTCTAGAGTATATACAAACAGTTTCACATTGTTTCATTCAAACAAATTACAATAGTGTCAATTTCACTGCGAAATATAATCCTTCGATGACTAAATGACTAATTCTTAAAAGAATAAAAAGGTCACAAACACTTGTTATAAAAGGAAAATGGGATCACAGTTTGCCCCAGTCATTGTGTTGTCTTTCAAATGCCTGTCCAAAGTATGATCAGCAAGGAATACCATAGGGGAACTATACACTATGCAACAGGTTTGCTACAAAACTGCAGGTCACAAAATAATTCATTAGCAGTGCAAATTTCCGACAGTAAAATAAAATAAAAAGAAACTCATTTTAAAATGGCTGAAATTCTACATTTTATTTGAGGAGTCAGTACCCTGTAGTGGTGCTTTGATAAGAAGGCTCTGTGGAAAAGTCCCTTTAGCCAGCAGAAAAGCTGTATGGTTTTTCACCAGAATTATTTTACGGCTGGTAATTTTAACATGCTAGATTTAACCAGTTCAACTGTATGACTTAAAATTATAATACCTTATAATATTCAGAGAAAGGTTTTAAAACCCATGTGACCAAATGTATATGAATAGAATTAAGACTTTTCTTAAAAACATAACTATATACAATTTAAGTGTTTGACAGTAACTTACAAAAGTGCATTTCACACGGTAAGCAAACTTGCCACATGGGTTATACACTCAATTAATTTCTGATTGAATGACCTGGTGTTGTCTTTTTGACATTACTCCTCATTATTAAAATAATCATCCACCAAGATATCAGCCTTTAAAAAAATGTCTACAGCTGAAAAAAAGAAAGATTGAATAGTGTCACTTCTTGCTGACTATGCAGTTCTTAGGACTGGGTGGGCGTAAAAGCTAGTTAATATCCAGGCCACGCCCAAGAGCCTCTAGGCATGTTATGTGCAGACTCGGAAATGCAAACACCGTTTATCAAAACAAACGATAGCTAAATTGTCTTAAAAAGAAAGTGCATGGTGCAAGTTGCAACCATACCATATGTTTGAGCCACTGAACTAAAGTAGATCCGTTCACAAAATAATACTAACGTTAATCTCAGAGACCCACGTCTTTCAAATAGTATTGTAAGGGCCGATTACATACCTCACGCAAATAGGCAAACATGGACGCTTCGAGCTACGCAAAAAGTTTTTCTTTTGCCAGGACATTTGTGAAAGACAAACCAGAAGAAAGCACAGATCGAACAAGAAAGTTGTTTACTGTTGTTGCCTGCTATAGCGTCCCTCGCTGAAATGCTCTGGTTTGTCTTTCACAAATGTCATGGCAAAATAAAAACTGTTCACGAAGCGCCACGTTCACGTATTTACATGAGGTATGTTTCGGGTCTTACAGCGTAGCACGCGTATTAGCTAACCTTCTCCTTTCAGCAGTCAATCGGACTAATGCAATGACTTCAGCTTCGAAAGATACCTCACAGAAATACGCGAACGTGGACACTTCAAGCTACGCAGTTTTTCTTTTGCCATGACATTTGTGAAAGACAAACCAGAAGAAAGCACAGATCGAACAAGAAAGTCGTTTCCTGTTGTAGCCTGCTAAAGCATCCCTCGCTGCAATGCTCTGGTGAAGGGGAGGGCGTAAAGAATTCCCCTCGCTGCAGCGCTCTGGTGAAGGGGAGGGCGTAAAGAATTCCCCTCGCTGCAGCGCTCTGGTGAAGGGGAGGGCGTAAAGAATTCCCCTCGCTGCAGCGCTCTAGTGAAGGGGAGGGCGTAAAGAATTCCCCTCGCTGCAGCGCTCTAGTGAAGGGGAGGGCGTAAGGAATTCCCCTCGCTGCAGCGCTCTAGTGAAGGGGAGGGCGTAAGGAATTCCCCTCGCTGCAGCGCTCTGGTGAAGGGGAGGGCGTAAAGAATTCCCCTCACTGCAGCGCTCTAGTGAAGGGGAGGGCGTAAGGAATTCCCCTCACTGCAGCGCTCTAGTGAAGGGGAGGGCGTAAGGAATTCCCCTCGCTGCAGCGCTCTGGTGAAGGGGAGGGCGTAAAGAATTCCCCTCGCTGCAGCGCTCTAGTGAAGGGGAGGGCGTAAAGAATTCCCCTCGCTGCAGCGCTCTAGTGAAGGGGAGGGCGTAAAGAATTCCCCTCACTGCAGCGCTCTAGTGAAGGGGAGGGCGTAAAGAATTCCCCTCACTGCAGCGCTCTAGTGAAGGGGAGGGCGTAAAGAATTCCCCTCGCTGCAGCGCTCTAGTGAAGGGGAGGGCGTAAAGAATTCCCCTCGCTGCAGCGCTCTGGTGAAGGGGAGGGCGTAAAGAATTCCCCTCGCTGCAGCGCTCTGGTGAAGGGGAGGGCGTAAAGAATTCCCCTCGCTGCAGCGCTCTGGTGAAGGGGAGGGCGTAAAGAATTCCCCTCGCTGCAGCGCTCTGGTGAAGGGGAGGGCGTAAAGAATTCCCCTCGCTGCAGCGCTCTAGTGAAGGGGAGGGCGTAAAGAATTCCCCTCGCTGCAGCGCTCTGGTGAAGGGGAGGGCGTAAAGAATTCCCCTCGCTGCAGCGCTCTGGTGAAGGGGAGGGCGTAAAGAATTCCCCTCGCTGCAGCGCTCTAGTGAAGGGGAGGGCGTAAAGAATTCCCCTCGTTGCAGCGCTCTAGTGAAGGGGAGGGCGTAAAGAATTCCCCTCGCTGCAATGCTCTGGTGAAGGGGAGGGCGTAAATAATTCCCCTCGTTGCAGCGCTCTGGTGAAGGGGAGGGCGTAAAGAATTCCCCTCGCTGCAGCGCTCTAGTGAAGGGGAGGGCGTAAAGAATTCCCCTCGCTGCAAAGCTCTAGTGAAGGGGAGGGTGTAAGGAATTCCCCTCGCTGCAGCGCTCTAGTGAAGGGGAGGGCGTAAAGAATTCCCCTCGTTGCAGCGCTCTGGTGAAGGGGAGGGCGTAAAGAATTCCCCTCGTTGCAGCGCTCTGGTGAAGGGGAGGGCGTAAAGAATTCCCCTCGCTGCAGCGCTCTAGTGAAGGGGAGGGCGTAAAGAATTCCCCTCGTTGCAGCGCTCTGGTGAAGGGGAGGGCGTAAAGAATTCCCCTCGCTGCAGCGCTCTGGTGAAGGGGAGGGCGTAAAGAATTCCCCTCGTTGCAGCGCTCTGGTGAAGGGGAGGGCGTAAAGAATTCCCCTCGCTGCAGCGCTCTAGTGAAGGGGAGGGCGTAAAGAATTCCCCTCGCTGCAATGCTCTAGTGAAGGGGAGGGTGTAAGGAATTCCCCTCGCTGCAGCGCTCTAGTGAAGGGGAGGGTGTAAGGAATTCCCCTCGTTGCAGCGCTCTAGTGAAGGGGAGGCGCTCTAGTGAAGGGGAGGGCGTAAAGAATTCCCCTCGCTGCAGCGCTCTAGTGAAGGGGAGGGTGTAAAGAATTCCCCTCGCTGCAGCGCTCTAGTGAAGGGGAGGGCGTAAAGAATTCCCCTCGCTGCAATGCTCTGGTGAAGGGGAGGGTGTAAGGAATTTCCGGATAGCTAATCATTGGTTGATAGGATTTTGATGACGTCCTGAAGTCAGTTTTAATCCCGCCGCTCAAAACCTTGCCTGATCAATTACAGCCAATGGTGGGGGAAAAAGGAAGGCATATCTTAATTTAGGCACGTCACTTAGAAGTGATATTTGGGTTATGCTTATTCCACCCCAGGATGACAACAATTAACCATTGAAAAGCAGAATCATCGATTTGAGTTGGCGGTCCCTTTAAATGTCCTTTGGCAGTCCTTTTGAATTGGATTAACAATTTAAACACTTCATACACGAAGAAGCCTACATCACAAAGTGTGCCATCATAAAATACATACCACATAAGAATTTTCAGGCGTTTCCCCTGTATAAACTTTCCGATGGTTATATAAAATTGATTTTGTTATTAAAAACTAATTGCATATAAAGGCTTTTCACCAGTACGAATCTGTTGGTTATTTAAACAATTTATTGTAGAAAAGCACTTCCCACATTGAATACATTTATAAAAATTTTAACCTGTATGAATTCTCTGATGGCTGTTTAAATGTGATACTTGAGAAAAAGACTTACCGCACTGAATACATTTGTAGGGCTTTTCACCTGTATGAATTCTCTGGTGGATATTTAAAGTACTTTTTGTGGAAAAGCATTTCCCACACTCAGTACATTTGTAAAGCTTTTGACCTGTATGAATTCTCTGGTGAATCTTTAATTTATTTATTGTGATAAAGCATTTCCCACACTGAGTACATTTGTAGGGCTTTTCACCTGTATGAATTCTCTGGTGGATATTTAAATTATTCATCATGGAAAAGCACTTCCCACACTGAGTACATTTGTAAGGCTTTTCACCTGTATGAATTCTCTGGTGAATATTTAATTTATTTATTGTGATAAAGCATTTCCCACACTGAGTACATTTGTAGGGCTTTTCACCTGTATGAATTCTCTGGTGGATATTTAAAGTACTTTTTGTGGAAAAGCACTTCCCACACTGAGTACAATTGTAGGGCTTTTCACCTGTATGCACTCTCTGGTGGATATTTAAATTATTTATTCTGCAAAAACCCTTACCACACTGAATACATTTGTAGGGCTTATCAGCTGCATGAATTCTCTGGTGGCTATTTAAATAATTTATTAACGAAAAGCATTTCCCACACTGAGTACATTTGTAAGGCTTTTCACCTGTATGAAGTGTCTGGTGGATATTTAAAGTATTTCTTGTGACAAAGCATTTCCCACACTGAGTACATTTGTATGGCTTTCCACTTGTATGAATTTTCTGGTGGATTTTAAAATAAGACATTGTGGTAAAGCACTTCCCACACTGGGTACATTTGAAGGGCTTTTCACCTGTATGAATTATCTGGTGGCTATTTAGATTAGATCTTTGAGAAAAGGATTTCTCACACTGAATACATTTATAGGGCTTTTTGTCTGTATGAAGTGTCTGGTGAATATTTAAAGTTATTCTTGTGACAAAGCATTTCCCACACTGAGTACATTTGAAGGGCTTTTCACCTGTATGAATTATCTGGTGGCTATTTAGATTAGATCTTTGAGAAAAGGATTTCTCACACTGAATACATTTATAGGGCTTTTCGCCCGTATGAATTCTCTGGTGGGTATTTAAAGAATTTATCGTGGAAAAGCACTTCTCACACTCGGTACATTTGAAGGGCTTTTCACCTGTATGAATTCTCTGGTGGGTATTTAAAGAATTCATTGTGGAAAAGCACTTCGCACACTCAGTACATTTGAAGGGCTTTTCACCTGTATGAATTCTCTGGTGGCTATTTAAATTAGATCTTTGAGAAAAGGATTTCTCACACTGAATACATTTATAGGGCTTTTCACCTGTATGTATTCTCTGGTGTACATGTAAACAAGATTTTGTATTAAAACACTTCTCACACTGTGTACACTCGTACGGTGTTTCACCTGTATGAATTCTCAGGTGTTTATTTAAAGCTGAATTTGTTCTAAAAGACTCCTCACACTGTGTACACTTGCACAGCTTGCTACTGCTCATCCTTTTCTGGGCAATTCTGGTCCGATTCATTTCATTGTTTATGTTACAGTGATGATTTAAGTCCGCACATTTGGTCTGCAGATCATGCATTTCTTCTTTTTTACAGTTTTTATTTGGCTCTTCTGCACATTGCCATGGTTCAGTCTGGTCTTTGTGATCAACACCAGCTCCATTCATCACAGTATTCGTGACATCACTCACTAAACCTTCACCGGATTCACACTTTGTTTGATCAGATTTAATATCAACACATTTAATATCCTGCAAGTCACTGATGTGTTCCGCCTTAAGGTATCCTCCATCATCAGTCTCTGTTTTGATTTGGTCAGGATGTAGATGGGTTACATATCCCAGCTCTGTACTGTCTAGACTCTCAGTCTTAATGAGATCCCCGGTGTGGGTGGAGCCCAGATCAGTTTCTGTTTTAATCAGTGTTGTGTGTGTGTGGTGTACATCACTGACCCCGCTGTGTGCTGTAACACACTCTGGCTCCAGTGTGTTGAGTCCTGGTGCAGCACACTCTGTATCTGACTCTGCCATGTGGACAGACTTTAGTCCACTGAGTTCCTCTTCTTTCTGTCTGATCCTGTGCTGCTCAGTGAGCTCTGGTAGTGTTGTCTCAGTGTCCCGTCTCAGACAGACTCCTGCCTGCATCATACTGCTGCTCAAAGGTGTGCAGAAGTGCAGCTCCTGGAGGGAAACAGGAGAAGGGATTTAGCCTTAATCAAACAGGTCCAACTGCAGCAGCTGACACATTATTTCCATTCTGCAGTCCTGCAGATGCCTGACTGACCACAGGGGACAATTTTAAAAACACAGTTTAAACTTCAGCTGCCATTTTGTGTGTTCTTTTAGTGCTCATTTCCATTTTGTTTTGTGTTCACTACATTTCACATTAATTTTACTCACAATCCAAACACCACTGATGCTTATAAAATGCGCCAGCTTCTAGCAGTACACACCCGACTCCTTGCTCACGGTTCCCGGTTCACACACACGCCAACACATCCCCTCTATAGTCACGCTTTAGCGGTTTACCCGTTCATTCTGCAAATAACACACATACACAAAAATGTCTTCATAACGGCGTTTATTTTACTTATGTGTAAGTTCTGGAGAGCACTCTGGGGCCTGCTTCGTGAGGCAGGATTACTGCTTTAGCTGGATAACTGCACTGAGTAAGACCTGACCCAGGGGCGGAGGAGGGGTGTGACGATAGTGGGGGGGGGCAGAGTGTGGGAGTGGGATATTATGCTCAAACTGACACGCTGCCCATCTCATTAAGATTTTTATCTCCCCACCATCCTTACGTTGACAAATAAGTGATTTTTAATTCACTACACACAACTCGTAGTAGAAAGCCAAGGGTGCTATTTATGAATTTCCTTTGCAACCTCTGATTTAACTGTAAAAAAAACTATCATCATAAATTAAAGGATAGTTGCACCACTGGGGCAAAACCAGTGCTTAGCGCCCAAACCAGCTGATGCTCAACTCATGTGAAATGGTATTACCGAGAGTCCATTTTGTGTGTTCATTATAAACTACAGCTGCCATTTTTATCCAGCTAAATGGTATTACCGAGAGTTCTTTCAGTTTCATGCAGATACCGCTGGCTACATACAGATACAGTAGCTATGCTGGATTCATTCTAATCGAGTAGACTAGTTATTAAACACACAGCAGATTCTATGGTGACAATGACATTATGACCTCTAGAACAAAAAGACCCCAAGTAAAACCTTTTACAAGATTTAACAAATTTGTGAAATCTTTCATTTTTCAATGATTTTTTCTAATAAACTATATTCTAGAACTCATCATGGGCTTGGAATATGCTATTCCTAGTAATGTTGCTACTTAACTAAAACACAATGACCTTAGTCCAATTGTATCTGAAAGATGACCCCATTTAAACACTTTCACAATCCTTAGCCGATTTGAGAAATCTAATTATTTTAAAATAGTTTTTCTAATAAAAGGGTATAACCAACATGGGCCTGGAAAGAGTTATTCAATTAACCAAACTATATAATGACTTCAATGCAAGTGACCAAGTGGCTTACATTAGCTAGTTACTGTCAGACAAAATGTTGGCGTTCTTCTTAAAAAGTACGCCCCCAAAAATACTATAGTATATCATATGGGGTTTTAAGTATACTACATTTAGAGAACATTTTGCCTACTTAACTACTTTCTCATCCTGTCTACTCAACAAGCCTACTCAATAGTATGGAAGGGTGCTGATTCTGACAGCAGGACTTTCAAACCATGCAGTGCCGTGTAGGTGATGTGTATGCTTTTTAAATCAATGCTAAACTTCACAGGTAACCAGTGCAGAGAAGCTAAATCAAGGGTAATGCATCAAGGCTAAGTGAGTCGGCTTTGTGATACAGAAAACCTTGGGTTGAAGTTTAAATTAGCTCGCCAACTCCTTAATCTCACTTCGTAGAGAAAAAAACCCCAGGGCTGTGTCCGAATATGACCCTTGTTCCCTGTCCACTCAAACCCCTGTCTACTATGTGCCCTGTCCCCTCACATTGCAAGCACTGTACAAAAGAAATCCCGCAAAACTAGGGGTGGGACAATGCACCGATGCATCGCGATGCACCGATCCGAATGTGTAAATACAACTGCATCGATCTGTAAGATTCGAATCGATAAGCATCGATTAATATCGCATTTTAAATGAATGTGCACATGTATTCATTTATTCAAACATTATTTAAAATATATATTTCTGAGACACGACTACTTTTAAAACTGTTTTGACCAGCTTCAATCCATGTTTCTGCTCCAACCCCCACGTAAGCGTGAGTTGAAAGTAGGGACAGGCGGGAATAAAGCGACAATTAGACGGACAGATCTGAGCGAAATGGCTAGCTGCGTGCTCGCTGAGTGCGACAAAAGAGACAGAAACTTACAGAATTTGCGATGTTCCGAACAGAAAATCAGTGGTATGGAAGCATTTCGGGTTTAGAAAGAAGGAGGGTGAACTTGACAAAACCGCTGCAATATGCAAGATCTGCCAAGTAGAAATCAGATACACAGGCAACACCACAAACATGATAAACCATTTGAGCCGACGATACACAATTGACGTGAAGGACAGCAAGCTAAACGCGGGAGTCATTGACACTTCCCCTGAGTTTCCTGGAGAAATGGCCAAACGGTTATTTTTTTGTATAATTGTTTTTATACACATACCGTGTCCAGACAGTTAATTGTAAAGTGCTTTCTGATATTTAAATTAAACCATTTTCTATTCAAAACCAAGTAGACGTTAGAGACAAAAAACAAAAATAGTAAGACTATTTCCAATGTCTTACGTTTAATTAATTATTACTACGTTAACTGTCCGATTCACAAAATGAATGTCGTGGAACCTAGATACACCATACCATGCAGAAAACATTTGAGTGAAAAATGTATACCTGCTCTGTATGAAGAGGTGAAGGAAACTGTTCGACTGTCCTTGCAAAGCGCTACGAGAGAAGCTTTAACTACGGATGGATGGGCATCTTGCTCCACCGAAGGTCTAGATCGTACTAAGATTTAGGAAAGTACTATGCATGACACTAACCTATAGGCCATGGATCGTCAACTGGCGGCCTGCGGGCCATTTTTGGCCCGCCAGCAATAATATTTGGCCCGCCAGATAATTTTGAGATTTGAAAAAAAAAAAAAAAATTTCTTTAAAAAAATAAATTAAAAAAAATTCGTTTTTTTTTTTACAATATCGAACCGACAGTCCCACGTATCGACTATAATGTCTGAATAGAGAATCTACCCACACCTGAAGAATGCTTATTGTACTTTTATCCATGTTGAGAGTGAATGACACGCACAGACAGTAGTGAATCAGTGGACAACGCGTGGTGCTGAAATAGCCAACATGTGGTGTGTGGTTTGAAAAACGCGGAAGCGGACGCAAACCCGCGGTACATACGTTAAATAAACGAATTTATTATTGATGGCACCCCCCCCCTCAGCAAATTATTATTGATTGCACCCCCCCGTCAACAATTACAATCGAGGTCCGCGAAAGATACAACCGGCCCTTTGAGTGCAACCATAACGCTAATTTGGCCCGAGGCCAAATTTAGTTGCCGACCCCTGCTATAGGCTATTTCATTTTTCTTGGCCAAGTTTAGTAATTGTTATACATTTTGCCATTTTCATTTTGTAAATAAAGGAAATGTATTAGGGTACCATGTCTGACACTGTTTGAAAAACAATAACCTAAATAGGGCAACTTTAGAAAATACACTGTTAGTCATGTTTATTGCTGCATTATTTGCTGCAGACAGCTGCAAAATGTATGGCATGCCTTAACAATAAACATAATGCTGTGAACTTGGTGTAAGGTTCTAATTGAATATTTAATTACTGATGAATGTATCGGTATCAAATTACATTAGCATACCTATTACATTTTTTTAAAGTATCTAAATTAATCGAACCGAATCTTATCGTGGTCAAACGTAAGATATTATGATGCATCGAACATTTGCCTAAAGAATCGTAATCGAATCGAATCGTTATGGGATTGAATCGTCCCACCCCTACGCAAAACTCTTTCCAATCTAGTGAGAAAATAGTTTGTAACATTTTCTTTTAAATTTTTTATTGAATATCATTTAACATCTGACGATTGTTACAAAGTGTAGATTATGAATGAAGAGAATTAACAAAAAAATGTTTGTAATATGTAATATGATCCTATATTGTACCATAGATATGCATATACGCTCTACGTCTTTTACTTCGGAGTTACGCCTTGTGCACACTATCGCGTGCTGTGTACGTCATGTGACGCAGCCGACTGGGCTTGCCGTGCCGGACAAAATAGCGTAGCAGGGCGCATACACACTCAACAATGGAGGACAGCCAGCCACACATGTAACGTTAGCTAGCTAACGTTTTATACATCAATCACACATGTGACACATTGTTGTCAAAATTGATGTTATAGGTAACGTTAGCTTGCTAGCTATTATTTAATTACACGCCCATGTGCCAAAGCTAACAACTTCCGGTTATTTGACACACGGGAAAAAGACGCAAAAGGTGAAAAATTTCAACTCATTGCCGGATGGTGGCGGACATCAACGGAACGCAGAGGTAGTCGAATCCGTTCCCGCATCATCCCATTGAAATGAATTACTTCCGCCGGGACGCATCGCACTAGTGTGCACAAGGCTTTACTTACTGAAATTGTCGGATGAGTGCAAGTTTACATAGCTGCAGCTGCAGACTCCAAGAAACGCCCCTCCAAGAAACGCCCCTCACTACAAGAAACGCCCCTTCAGCTAATTAGCTATGTGAACGTAGTTGAATGTCAAAAAAAAAATTAAAACGAGGGAATTTAGCCTACGTTATCATAGCAACGTGTTAACGTGTGTTGACGTAAGTTAGTTTGCTGACTCTCTTTAGTTTATCTAGCAAGTGATCATCCGTGTAACTAGCTAGGTATAGCACATTCAGTTCCAGAACGGAACTCACTGACGTAGTTACTTCAGCTGCTTATTGTCAGAGAGCAATGCAGGGCAACGTTAATGTTAAATGATGTCATGCTGTAGGCCTATCTGTGTGGAATTATGTAGTTTTGTAAGCGGCGTAATGAGCGAAATCTGGCTCAGTCGACTGAGGTCATTAGACTACGTAAAGTATGCCGTTACCAGCCTATTCGTTAATTTTCAGCAATGCCACTTATACTTGCAATTATTATGAAATACAAAGTTTGTTCAGAAACACGTCTAATCCAGTGCTGAAACTAGCTACTAAAGTGATGTGTCAAACTAAAGAATGTTGTGCTATCAGTCAGACACCGTCTGCCAATCACAACTTGTTCTTCCCTGCGGAGAGGGGTACCCTAAATTACCCCAGACCTTATCAGAATGCCCATTTGTATTATTGATAGAAGCATGGCGCAAATAATCAGAAATAGCTTTACTTTTCATGATGTGATATAGGCCAACTACACTACAATAATGACATTCCTGGTTAGTTAAACTAAGAGTAAGATTTTCAATTAAAATTATTCATTTATAATCCACCAGGCAATAGCCTATATTTTAGATTAACGTGAGCTACACCCATTCTGCAAATTTTTCATTGTGTAAATAACGTTATTTAATGACGGTTTTAGGACGAAATAAGAAATATATATATATTTGTTTCACGGAACATTTTAGTTGGGCTATTCGTTTTTCACGATCAGCCTTAAAACAGTACAGTGATATTTACTATTTACTATTAACCCAGATAATTAGGTTACCTATTGTCTCCCAGCTCCCAGTCTCAAGAGCGTGGAGGAGATATTACACGAGGAGTTGATTAAGTGTTCCCTTAATTTCTTTAAGCAGTGTATATATATACTATATGGCCAAAAGTATGTGGACACCCCTACTAAGTATTGAGTTCAGGTGTTTCAGCCTCCCCCACTGCTAAGAGGCACATAAAATCAAGCACATAGCCATGAAATCTCCATAGATAAACATTGGCATTAGAATGGGTCGTACTGAAGAGCTTAGTGACTTTAAACATGGCACTGTCATAGGATGCCACCTAGAAAAGGTTTTATAATTTCTAAACCGTTCATCCGATATGGATGGACATACCCTCAAATTACAGCTGACAGTCTGCACTTCAACCTCATTGTCATTGTATCCTTTCAAACTCAAAGTGCTAGAGTACGGAACCGAAATAACGAGACAACTGATAATTTTGCAGCGGTCTCTTAATTTTTTCCAGAGCTGTATATGTAACTCCAACCTGCCCATTAGTTAGGCCAACAAATTGACGTGAACAATCATGTCTGTCAATATGTGCATTTTTTATTTTATTTTATTTTTTTCAAGTTAGGTTTAAGAAAAGGCTATAAAATGTATTATGCTGAAAGTCGTTTTCCTATTCCAATAGGCCAATACAGCCCATTAAAATGCTACTGTTGCACTAAATAATCTCAGAGTGGATTTAGGAGTGACATTTAAAAAAGAGGGGTTGTTCTGTTTTATTCTGGAGGGTTTAATAATGAACAAAATGAAACGGCTGGCACAGCTGGTGGTAACAAGCTTGCTCGAATGATAACCTGCCGAATGATTAAACAATAATGATTCAGAAATACAAAATAACAATTCAAAATTACAATTAGGTTACACATAGGTTCATTGAACAGTTCTAAATTGCATTAACAATGCATTAACAATTAACAATATTAAAATATTCTACTTTTGTCTTCAATACAACGAAATAACAATGTAATAAATTGCTTTCGATATGAATATCTTCAGACACAGCACCATATTATTCCATTGAAAAAAGTGAACGCTGTGGGCCGCTTAAGCGGCCGAAAGCAATCGAGTAATTCTGAAAGTTTATCTATTCTGGCACTTCACCTCTCCGCAAATATCAGCCGGCTGGGGCAGGCTATGAACGGTAATCCATACTTTTAGCGAGCTATAACAGATAATTTCAATACAAACTACTGACTTCTTCAATAGACTCCCCGGCCATGTTAATTTTCACTAGCTTATATTGTAAAAATATATAGCACTCTAACGTAATTCATTTGGCTCATGACAGAAATATGAGTGGTAACAATGGATAGAATGGATATGGATAGAACGGACTGTTTAGCTGGTTTACATACATTTAAATACTTTCATCATATACCCATTTATATTAGCGTGCATAATTTTGCTGCGGATTAACAGCAGCGAACCAACAGGATCCCCCAAGGCCACCGTAGTTGGTTGGGGGCGTTTCTTGGAGGGCGTTTCTTGGAGTCTGCAGGCTGCAGCTATACCCTACTCCTAACTCGATGAGTGCGCTATTGAATTCCCTCAACAAACCCCGGAAATAAGGGGTCCATCCTGGTATTTTCAGTGCCCCCATTTGTGAGAAAAAAGTCGCCCGCTCAAAAGCTTTTTGACGAAGTGGACGCAAATATGCGCCCTCAAAAGGGTGTAGGGATCGTATTCGGACAAAACATTAGGCTATGGTAAATTGGTATCAATTGGCCACTAATCTGTTTTTATTACACTCCTTCGCTGGGTTGTCCAGCATTGTGTAACCAAAATCACGTCACAATTCAATGGCACTGAAAGGTATAGCTAACTCAATTGTATTTTATAATGCATTATACATAAACAGAACAATTCACGTGTTCACAAACCGACTCATATTTATACGAATAGCCACATGTAAATTAGCACCGATGAATTTAGTGAACAACCGTAAGTCCCACAATGCGACGGCATTGTAGTGATGTTGAATAATCCAGCGATTTATTGTAATCTTATTGATCAGAGAAGTAACCAGTGCGAAGTGAATTCTACAACCACGTGTTTTAGCAGATAACGTTACTGACAAATAAGCAGATATCTTGTGTAAACAGTGAATGGAAAGTAATCGGATTTGGAACTTTTTCGTAAAGCAAACCAACAAAACTGCTAAAGCATTAAGAAAAATGCTTTACGGGGTGAAAACTTACCCTTATTATTTGATGGATCAATTAATTCAACTCTATCGTTTGTTAAACGTGATCCATTTCGCGTCGGCGAATCTTCTTCTTTTATTTTATGGCAGTTGCAAGAAACTTTAGTGATGCATTTACCGCCACCCACTGGTCTGGAGTGTGGACTGGGAATCAGTAATACCCTTGCTTAATAATAACATAAAATTTAAAATACTAACAATAAAATTAAAGTTTATATTAATAATAAAACTCATATTCTATTTATTAAGCCTGTTGAATGTAGGTACTCCAACAGAAATGTAATGCATGTATCCCCTGTTGATTGTTTCAAAATTCTGTATATATTAAGTTGTGTCCCCACTTCATGTAGCTTGGTTTTTAGTCTCTCTCTCTGTCTGTCTGACATATTTTCTGCAGCTGTATACTACATGATTTACTGTTTCTTGTTCCCCACAAAATTCGTTCAGATTGTGTATTTCCAACCAATGGTTTTATTCTAAATAAATGCCAACCTTTACTTTCCCTGGTCCATTCCTCTTGCCATCTCTTTTTAATTTCATTTTTAATGACCCCTTTTACCTCTGCTTTACTGATTTTAACATCTATCTGTATATGGTCTGCCTTTAATGCATTTTTTGCAATTATATCTGCTTCCTCATTCTCTTTAACTCCCACTTGAGCAGGTACCCAGACAAATCTAACACTTAGTCTTAATCTTTGTATTCTGAACAGTGTCTGAAGAATTTCAAATAAAATGTCCTGTCTGCTACTGGAATTAAAAGACTCCAAACTCATTAAAACTGCATACGAGGCAGAGCAGATGACCATGGTTGAGCTTCTTCTACCCATTGTAATGCAATTACCATAGCCATCATTTCACTTGTAAATACAGATAAGTCAATAAGTAATCTTTTTCCCTCCTTAATTCCTAATTCTGGGATGACAAAAGCAGCTGAGACTCTTCCTGAATTTGGATCTTTTGATCCATCTGTATATATTCTTAAAAATCCATAAAACCGATTGCTAATATGTTCATTCACTATACCTTCATACTTATTCCCCTTCCGTTCACCTCTTTCTTTATAGCTCAAAATTGACCATTGGTTGTGGCAATAACCAAGGAGGTATAGCTGGAAGAACTACTATTGGGCTGTATTTCTTATTTAAAATCCCCATCTCGCTTGCCTTCTCCTTCACATTCCACCCAAAACTTTTGGTGTTCCCTTTTTCGTGCTCCCAACATGGTTCTATAACATTTATTGTTGGGTGAGCTTTTTGGTGACCTTGCAGATTCGCCCAATATGTCATCATTAGCTGTTGTCTTCTCAGTGTTTGACATTTCCCCATCTCCACTTGCAAGGCCGACACTGATGTACTTTTAAATGCTCCACAACATATCCTAAGTGCTTGTGCTTGAATCACTTCTAATTTTTTGAGTAATGTTTTTGAGGCTGACTCATATGCCACACATCCATAATCGAGCACTGATCTTATTAGTCCCATATATATTGTTTTCAGAGATGTCCTATCTGCTCCCCAGTCCTTACCAACCAAACATCTCATTCACTACTTTTTTACACTTTGTTATGACCTTATCAATATGAGTACTCCATGTGAGCCTCGTATCGAACCACATACCTAAAAATCTAACCACATTTAACCTTCTCCAATTCTCTTCTGTACAATTTCACTTTAATTTCACTTTAATTTCTTCCTGAATATTTTTGCGTGTGAAAAAGGCAATGTTTGTTTTTTCCACAGAGAACTTAAATCCCCACTCCAAGGACCATTGCTCCACTGTTTTAATAGCCTCTTGTAGTTTTTTCACTATATGATTTACATTCCTTCCTCTCTTCCATAAAGCCACATCATCCGCAAATAATGATCTCCCTATCCCTCGTTCCACCTTCGAGTACACATCATCAATCATTATTGGGGGACTAATAACACTTCCCTGTGCGGTTCCATTATCCACCAGAAAGCAAGACGAATACTTTCTTCCCACTCTCACTTGAATTGACCGACCTACAAGAAAGTCCTTAATCCAGTTAAACATCCTTCCTACAATTCCTAATCTATTCATTTTAATTAGCAACCCATCCTTCCACATTAAATCATAAGCTTTTTCTACGTCGAAAAACACCGCTACTACCACCTCCTTATTCTTTTGTGCTTTTCTAATTTCTGATTCTAGACACACAATTGGACCCATGGTACCTCTCCCTTTCCTAAACCCACTTTGACAATTTGACCTGAGATTTCTTATTTCTAGATAGTAGATATCTTTTTGTTAAGTATCTCCATTTCTTATGTTTGTATATTCTCCCTTGCAGCCCCTCTTTCTGTCCATAGTGATAATCCACATCTGTTTTATTTGTTATGTTAATGTGAATAAAATCACTTCTGTGCCACATTTTCATTACCTTTATTTATTTAAAAACACACTATAAGCATACCACTTTGACACCAATGTATGTCAACCACCTGTCGGAAAAGTGAGAATTCTGTGAAATGCCTATTTTCTGAATCCAGTGTTTCCAACAGTCAATGCCCTTGTTAAAATGTTCAGTACTCTGAATACTGAACACAGGCCATATTGTGTGCTTATCCTGCAGTAAAAATATATTTCACATAATTTCATAATTATTAGAAATGACAATCCTCAATTCACCCGCGTAATTCGTCCATAGGTCAGTAACCTGGTGGAAGCAACAAGTCAAAAAGTCTAATTCGGGCCTAAGAGTACATCATTTCATTTCACTGCCGTCCAATATGTACTAATACACTCCAATTCACCTGTACATGCAATATGTACTAATACATTCCAATTCACCTGTACATGCAGTATGTACTAATACATTCCAATTCACCTGTACATGCAATATGTACTAATACACACCAATTCACCTGTACATGCAGTATGTACTAATACACTCCAATTCACCTGTACATGCAGTATGTACTAATACACTCCAATTCACCTGTACATGCAGTATGTACTAATACACTCCAATTCACCTGTACATGCAGTATGTACTAATACACTCCAATTCACCTGTACATGCAATATGTACTCATACACTCCAATTCACCTGTACATGCAGTATGTACTAATACACTCCAATTCACCTGTACATGCAATATGTACTAATACACTCCAATTCACCTGTACATGCAATATGTACTAATACACTCCAATTCACCTGTACATGCAGTATGTACTAATACACTCCAATTAACCTGTACATGCAATATGTACTAATACACTCCAATTCACCTGTACATGCAATATGTACTAATACACTCCAATTCACCTGTACATGCAGTATGTACTAATACACTCCAATTCACCTGTACATGCAATATGTACTAATACACTCCAATTCACCTGTACATGCAATATGTACTAATACACTCCAATTCACCTGTACATGCAATATGTACTAATACACTCCAATTCACCTGTACATGCAGTATGTACTAATACACTCCAATTCACCTGTACATGCAATATGTACTAATACACTCCAATTCACCTGTACATGCAATATGTACTAATACACTCCAATTCACCTGTACATGCAGTATGTACTAATACACTCCAATTCACCTGTACATGCAGTATGTACTAATACACTCCAATTCACCTGTACATGCAGTATGTACTAATACACTGCAATTAACCTGTACATGCAATATGTACTAATACACTCCAATACACCTGTACATGCAATATGTACTAATACACTCCAATTCACCTGTACATGCAATATGTACTAATACACTCCAATACACCTGTACATGCAGTATGTACTAATACACTCCAATTCACCTGTACATGCAATATGTACTAATACACTCCAATTCACCTGTACATGCAATATGTACTAATACACTCCAATTCACCTGTACATGCAGTATGTACTAATACACTCCAATTCACCTGTACATGCAATATGTACTAATACACTCCAATTCACCAGTACATGCAATATGTACTAATACACTCCAATTCACCTGTACATGCAATATGTACTCATACACTCCAATTCACCTGTACATGCAATATGTACTAATACACTCCAATTCACCAGTACATGCAATATGTACTCATACACTCCAATTCACCTGTACATGCAGTATGTACTAATACACTCCAATTCACCTGTACATGCAATATGTACTAATACACTCCAATTCACCTGTACATGCAATATGTACTCATACACTCCAATTCACCTGTACATGCAGTATGTACAAATACACTCCAATTCACCTGTACATGCAATATGTACTCATACACTCCAATTCACCTGTACATGCAGTATGTACTAATACACTCCAATTCACCTGTACATGCAATATGTACTCATACACTCCAATTCACCTGTACATGCAATATGTACTAATACACTCCAATTCACCTGTACATGCAATATGTACTCATACACTCCAATTCACCTGTACATGCAGTATGTACTAATACACTCCAATTCACCTGTACATGCAATATGTACTAATACACTCCAATTCACCTGTACATGCAGTATGTACTAATACACTCCAATTCACCTGTACATGCAATATGTACTCATACACTCCAATTCACCTGTACATGCAATATGTACTCATACACTCCAATTCACCTGTACATGCAATATGTACTAATACACTCCAATTCACCTGTACATGCAATATGTACTCATACACTCCAATTCACCTGTACATGCAGTATGTACTAATACACTCCAATTCACCTGTACATGCAGTATGTACTAATACACTCCAATTCACCTGTACATGCAGTATGTACTAATACACTCCAATTCACCTGTACATGCAGTATGTACTAATACACTCCAATTCACCTGTACATGCAATATGTACTAATACACTCCAATTCACCTGTACATGCAATATGTACTAATACACTCCAATTCACCTGTACATGCAATATGTACTAATACACTCCAATTCACCTGTACATGCAATATGTACTAATACACTCCAATTCACCTGTACATGCAATATGTACTAATACACTCCAATTCACCTGTACATGCAATATGTACTCATACACTCCAATTCACCTGTACATGCAATATGTACTCATACACTCCAATTCACCTGTACATGCAATATGTACTAATACACTCCAATTCACCTGTACATGCAATATGTACTCATACACTCCAATTCACCTGTACATGCAGTATGTACTAATACACTCCAATTCACCTGTACATGCAGTATGTACTAATACACTCCAATTCACCTGTACATGCAATATGTACTAATACACTCCAATTCACCTGTACATGCAATATGTACTAATACACTCCAATTCACCTGTACATGCAGTATGTACTAATACACTCCAATTCACCTGTACATGCAGTATGTACTAATACACTCCAATTCACCTGTACATGCAGTATGTACTAATACACTGCAATTAACCTGTACATGCAATATGTACTAATACACTCCAATACACCTGTACATGCAATATGTACTAATACACTCCAATTCACCTGTACATGCAATATGTACTAATACACTCCAATACACCTGTACATGCAGTATGTACTAATACACTCCAATTCACCTGTACATGCAATATGTACTAATACACTCCAATTCACCTGTACATGCAATATGTACTAATACACTCCAATTCACCTGTACATGCAGTATGTACTAATACACTCCAATTCACCTGTACATGCAATATGTACTAATACACTCCAATTCACCAGTACATGCAATATGTACTAATACACTCCAATTCACCTGTACATGCAATATGTACTCATACACTCCAATTCACCTGTACATGCAATATGTACTAATACACTCCAATTCACCAGTACATGCAATATGTACTCATACACTCCAATTCACCTGTACATGCAGTATGTACTAATACACTCCAATTCACCTGTACATGCAATATGTACTAATACACTCCAATTCACCTGTACATGCAATATGTACTCATACACTCCAATTCACCTGTACATGCAGTATGTACAAATACACTCCAATTCACCTGTACATGCAATATGTACTCATACACTCCAATTCACCTGTACATGCAGTATGTACTAATACACTCCAATTCACCTGTACATGCAATATGTACTCATACACTCCAATTCACCTGTACATGCAATATGTACTAATACACTCCAATTCACCTGTACATGCAATATGTACTCATACACTCCAATTCACCTGTACATGCAGTATGTACTAATACACTCCAATTCACCTGTACATGCAATATGTACTCATACACTCCAATTCACCTGTACATGCAATATGTACTAATACACTCCAATTCACCTGTACATGCAGTATGTACTAATACACTCCAATTCACCTGTACATGCAATATGTACTCATACACTCCAATTCACCTGTACATGCAATATGTACTCATACACTCCAATTCACCTGTACATGCAATATGTACTAATACACTCCAATTCACCTGTACATGCAATATGTACTAATACACTCCAATTCACCTGTACATGCAGTATGTACTAATACACTCCAATTCACCTGTACATGCAGTATGTACTAATACACTCCAATTCACCTGTACATGCAATATGTACTAATACACTCCAATTCACCTGTACATGCAATATGTACTAATACACTCCAATTCACCTGTACATGCAATATGTACTAATACACTCCAATTCACCTGTACATGCAATATGTACTCATACACTCCAATTCACCTGTACATGCAATATGTACTCATACACTCCAATTCACCTGTACATGCAATATGTACTAATACACTCCAATTCACCTGTACATGCAATATGTACTCATACACTCCAATTCACCTGTACATGCAGTATGTACTAATACACTCCAATTCACCTGTACATGCAGTATGTACTAATACACTCCAATTCACCTGTACATGCAATATGTACTAATACACTCCAATTCACCTGTACATGCAGTATGTACTAATACACTCCAATTCACCTGTACATGCAGTATGTACTAATACACTCCAATTCACCTGTACATGCAGTATGTACTAATACACTCCAATTCACCTGTACATGCAGTATGTACTAATACACTCCAATTCACCTGTACATGCAATATGTACTAATACACTCCAATTCACCAGTACATGCAATATGTACTAATACACTCCAATTCACCTGTACATGCAATATGTACTCATACACTCCAATTCACCTGTACATGCAATATGTACTAATACACTCCAATTCACCTGTACATGCAATATGTACTCATACACTCCAATTCACCTGTACATGCAGTATGTACTAATACACTCCAATTCACCTGTACATGCAATATGTACTAATACACTCCAATTCACCTGTACATGCAATATGTACTCATACACTCCAATTCACCTGTACATGCAGTATGTACTAATACACTCCAATTCACCTGTACATGCAATATGTACTCATACACTCCAATTCACCTGTACATGCAGTATGTACTAATACACTCCAATTCACCTGTACATGCAATATGTACTCATACACTCCAATTCACCTGTACATGCAATATGTACTAATACACTCCAATTCACCTGTACATGCAATATGTACTCATACACTCCAATTCACCTGTACATGCAGTATGTACTAATACACTCCAATTCACCTGTACATGCAATATGTACTCATACACTCCAATTCACCTGTACATGCAATATGTACTAATACACTCCAATTCACCTGTACATGCAGTATGTACTAATACACTCCAATTCACCTGTACATGCAATATGTACTCATACACTCCAATTCACCTGTACATGCAATATGTACTCATACACTCCAATTCACCTGTACATGCAATATGTACTCATACACTCCAATTCACCTGTACATGCAATATGTACTAATACACTCCAATTCACCTGTACATGCAATATGTACTCATACACTCCAATTCACCTGTACATGCAGTATGTACTAATACACTCCAATTCACCTGTACATGCAATATGTACTCATACACTCCAATTCACCTGTACATGCAGTATGTACTAATACACTCCAATTCACCTGTACATGCAGTATGTACTAATACACTCCAATTCACCTGTACATGCAATATGTACTAATACACTCCAATTCACCTGTACATGCAGTATGTACTAATACACTCCAATTCACCTGTACATGCAATATGTACTAATACACTCCAATTCACCTGTACATGCAATATGTACTCATACACTCCAATTCACCTGTACATGCAATATGTACTAATACTCCAATACACCTGTACATGCAGTATGTACTAATACACTCCAATTCACCTGTACATGCAGTATGTACGAATACACTCCAATTCACCTGTACATACAGTATGTACTAATACACTCCAATTCACCTGTACATGCAGTATGTACTAATACACTCCAATTCACCTGTACATGCAATATGTACTAATACACACCAATTCACCTGTACATGCAATATGTACTCATACACTCCAATTCACCTGTACATGCAATATGTACTAATACACTCCAATTCACCTGTACATGCAATATGTACTCATACACTCCAATTCACCTGTACATGCAGTATGTACTAATACACTCCAATTCACCTGTACATGCAATATGTACTAATACACTCCAATTCACCTGTACATGCAATATGTACTAATACACACCAATTCACCTGTACATGCAATATGTACTCATACACTCCAATTCACCTGTACATGCAGTATGTACTAATACACTCCAATTCACCTGTACATGCAGTATGTACTAATACACTCCAATTCACCTGTACATGCAGTATGTACTAATACACTCCAATTCACCTGTACATGCAGTATGTACTAATACACTCCAATTCACCTGTACATGCAGTATGTACTAATACACTCCAATTCACCTGTACATGCAGTATGTACTAATACACTCCAATTCACCTGTACATGCAATATGTACTAATACACTCCAATTCACCTGTACATGCAGTATGTACTAATACACTCCAATTCACCTGTACATGCAATATGTACTCATACACTCCAATTCACCTGTACATGCAGTATGTACTAATACATTCCAATTCACCTGTACATGCAATATGTACTAATACACACCAATTCACCTGTACATGCAGTATGTACTAATACACTCCAATTCACCTGTACATGCAATATGTACTAATACACTCCAATTCACCTGTACATGCAATATGTACTAATACACTCCAATTCACCTGTACATGCAGTATGTACTAATACACTCCAATTCACCTGTACATGCAATATGTACTAATACACTCCAATTCACCAGTACATGCAATATGTACTAATACACTCCAATTCACCTGTACATGCAATATGTACTCATACACTCCAATTCACCTGTACATGCAATATGTACTAATACACTCCAATTCACCTGTACATGCAATATGTACTCATACACTCCAATTCACCTGTACATGCAGTATGTACTAATACATTCCAATTCACCTGTACATGCAATATGTACTAATACACACCAATTCACCTGTACATGCAGTATGTACTAATACACTCCAATTCACCTGTACATGCAATATGTACTCATACACTCCAATTCACCTGTACATGCAATATGTACTCATACACTCCAATTCACCTGTACATGCAGTATGTACTAATACACTCCAATTCACCTGTACATGCAGTATGTACTAATACACTCCAATTCACCTGTACATGCAGTATGTACTAATACACTCCAATTCACCTGTACATGCAATATGTACTAATACACACCAATTCACCTGTACATGCAGTATGTACTAATACACTCCAATTCACCTGTACATGCAATATGTACTAATACACTCCAATTCACCTGTACATGCAATATGTACTCATACACTCCAATTCACCTGTACATGCAGTATGTACTAATACACTCCAATTCACCTGTACATGCAGTATGCACTAATACACTCCAATTCACCTGTACATGCAGTATGTACTCATACACTCCAATTCACCTGTACATGCAGTATGTACTAATACACTCCAATTCACCTGTACATGCAATATGTACTAATACACTCCAATTCACCTGTACATGCAGTATGTACTAATACACTCCAATTCACCTGTACATGCAGTATGTACTAATACACTCCAATTCACCTGTACATGCAGTATGTACTAATACACTCCAATTCACCTGTACATGCAATATGTACTAATACACTCCAATTCACCTGTACATGCAGTATGTACTAATACACTCCAATTCACCTGTACATGCAGTATGTACTAATACACTCCAATTCACCTGTACATGCAGTATGTACTAATACACTCCAATTCACCTGTACATGCAGTATGTACTAATACACTCCAATTCACCTGTACATGCAGTATGTACTCATACACTCCAATTCACCTGTACATGCAATATGTACTTATACTCCAATACACCTGTACATGCAGTATGTACTAATACACTCCAATTCACCTGTACATGCAGTATGTACTAATACACTCCAATTCACCTGTACATGCAGTATGTACTAATACACTCCAATTCACCTGTACATGCAATATGTACTAATACACTCCAATTCACCTGTACATGCAGTATGTACTAATACACTCCAATTCACCTGTACATGCAATATGTACTAATACACTCCAATACACCTGTACATGCAATATGTACTAATACACTCCAATTCACCTGTACATGCAGTATGTACTAATACACTCCAATTCACCTGTACATGCAGTATGTACTAATACACTCCAATTCACCTGTACATGCAATATGTACTAATACACTCCAATACACCTGTACATGCAATATGTACTAATACACACCAATTCACCTGTACATGCAATATGGTCAAGCATGAACTGAAGAGACAGAGGCAGTCTCTGCCATATTTAATCAAAAAGCTAATGCATAGATTATCCTACCTCTGATTGGTGCAGTTAATACATAGGCATAGAGTGGAATATATAAAGTCAATGATTGGTTAGATTCATGCATATTGGATGAGCGCAGTGCCCCCGATAGCCCTTAACGTTACACAAACAGTTTTCAATACTATTTGGCCTCCCAGAGTCATCTTGTTTTCAGGATTCAAGATGGTGTCTCTTCTGGCTCTAGAGATAAGATGGGCCTTGTGCCTGTGATGCAAGAGGCCACAGACCTGCAGTTTCATTGAGAGAAGATAGAGAAGGGAGAAAGAGAGAGACAGAAAGATGGACACACCCCTTACACACACAGTAAGCTAAATATTTTGTCTCTGGTCTGCTTTGGCTGACTGAGAGATAAACACAGAGACCTTCCAGATAAGCGAGGCTGCAGCCTGCTATTTCTTCATCTCTTGAGGATTTAGACTATTTAATAGAAGTTTCAATTGGTATGATTGTACAATGAATATGTCTTTATTACAGTGATTATACGAGTGTAAAATTAATCTTCTGAAAACACCCTTCTCTTCAAAACTTATTCTGAGTTGCATTGTAAAAGGTAATTACTTTCTATGAAAGGTATATCTAGATGAAACACTGATTAAGTTTGGTGAAAAGGTTACTGTGTTGGTTTTGTGTGTTGCACTTAGCCAATTAAAAATGTGCTTAAAGTTCTGAAAAAACAGCCTTTTTGATGATGTTGTGAGTTTTGTACTAAGAGTTGTGAGATTTTACCACAAACTTGTGAGAATAGCACCAAGTCGATAAAAAAACAGTAATAACGATTAGATTAATGCTTTTTTATGATAAACAAAGTACTTTCTAATCCTGTGAGGCCTAATCTAGTAATAACATTCTCCTCTTTCCTGCTACCCCCTTCAGACCTTGTACTCCCAACCAGTGGATTAATGGAGAATAAATGTAGAAAACAATGAAACGATGAAGGATAAAAAAGTTTATACAGAAATGTACATGGCATAAAGGCATTGGCATGTGCACATTCACAATGTTCAATTATTTCATACACAATTAATACATAACATTGAAAAATAAAGAGCGAAACAAAGATCCTCAACTGACATCTCCATTAAAACATACTGCTAGCTTTAGCTGACATACACATTACAGCCTCTACATTTTCAGAATGCAAGTTAGCGCTGCACATTACTATGTTTCTTTCTAGAGTATATAGTTTTCATATTTTCTCAAACAAATTACACTGCACTTATTACGTTGGTGTCAATTACATTGCAAAATATAAGCCTCAAGTTCAGACTACAAATGTCTAATTCTTAAAAAAATAAAAAGGTCAAAAAAAGGTCACAATTTGCCCCAGTCATTGTGTTGTCTTTCAAATGCCTGTCCAAAGCACGATCAGCAAGGAATACCATAGAGGAACTACACACTATGCTACTATGCAACAGGACAGGTCACAAAATAATTTATTACAAGAGCAATTTTCCATTTGTAAAAAAAATGAATAAATAAAAAAACCTATTGTCAAATGGCCAAAATTCATTCTTACATTTTATTTGAGGAGTCAGTACCCTGTAGTGGTGCTTTGATAAGAAGGCTCTGTGGTAAAGTCCCTTTCCTTTCCCCCAGAAGAAAAGCGGTTTTTGACCAGAATTATTTTACTGCTGGTGATTTCAAACATATGCTAGATTTCACCAGTTCAATTGTAACTGTGTGGATGACTTATGTCGAAATGATAACTACCTTATAATATTCATGTATGAGAAAGGTTTTTTAAAACCCATGTGACCAAACGTATATTAAATATAAGAATAATGAACATTTTGCTTAAAAACAATTATATTCAACTTAAGTATTTGACAGTAACTTACAAAAGTGCATTTCACATGGTAAACAAACTTGCCACAGGTTACATTTAGTTTCTGATGGAATGTCCTGGTGTTGAAATAAACCTTCCACTGGGTACATTGAAAGGGCTTTTCATTTGTAAGAATTGTCAGGCGTTATTAAACAATATAAGGGACCACGCGCCAAAAACCCACCCAACGAAAACGTTTGTTTAAAATTATCAGTTATCAGGTAGCCTACATTATTTTATACAAAGTGTGCTATCATGAAATCCATCCCACAATAAGATTTTGACAGGCTTTTCGCCTGTATGAATGTTCTAATGGTAATAAGAAATTTATTCTGTTATTAAAAACGAATGAATTATAAAAGTATTTTCATCTGTATGGAATTCTCTGGTGGTTATTTAAATTTATTGTGGAAAAGTACTTCCCACATTGAATACATTTTTAGGGCTTTTAACAATGTGAATCCTTTGGTGGTCATTTAAACTAGTTCTATGAGAAAAGGATTTCTCACACTGAATACATTTGTATGGCCTTTCGCCCGTATGAGTTCTCTGGTGCTTAATTAAAGCTACATTTGTATGAAAAGACTTTCTCCCACATCGTGTAACACTTGTAGGACTTTTCACCTGTATGAATTCTCTGGTGGACATTTAATGCAACCAGTCTCCTGGAGTAAAGCAGGCTTCCCCAACCTATGAGAACATTTGTAGGGCACTCCACCATGTATGAATTTTCTGGTGTTTTTAAAAGATAGATATTGAGGGAAAAGCACTTAGATCCCCCACACTTGGAGTACAGTTTGAAGGGCTTTTCACCTGTATGAACTCTCTGGTGTTTTTTTAAACTCGGGTTTTTTGTAGAGAAAAGCACTTTCTCACAATGAGTACAGTTAGAAGGGCTCTTTTTCACCTGTATGCATTTTCTGGTGGGTCATTTAAAACTAGATTTTTGAGAAAAGGAAAATTCCCCTTTTTCCCCCCCCCCCCCCTTCACATCTTGGAAATACATTTGATATGGCTTTTTTCGCCCCGTATGAGTTCATCTGTGTGCTTAATTTAAAGCTGCATTTCTTATGAAAAGATTTTCTCCACATCGTGTAACACTTGTAGGA
>JAKUDI010001749.1:0-10708 GCA_022702515.1 Ilyophis sp. 1 JC-2022 | reverse complement strand
TGAATAGTGGCTTGTTCTTCACTGTTTGATACAGCGAATGCACTTTGAATTAGTAGGACTCCGCCGTCTGAGGGTACATCATAATCCTCCAGCCACCTGAGACGTGTGTGCGCGTGGGACGCACATCTGGAGTCTGATCTGAAGACAATCTAATTCCACGGAAACCACCTGTTATCCGCTCGAACGACCATGTTATAAATCGATACAAAGTGAGTGTGTTGACTCCCACTAACTACTTCTGGCTAGTTAGTGTGAATCACCGTGGCATCGATAAGAATGCTCTTTGAGAGGAAATCGTCTTCAATGAACTTTAATTGGAACTTCACACAATGTGCAGCGTCAACAGTAATAGTTGGACAGAATATTGTATTGGGTGTGGGTTTCTAAAACCCATAGAAAATAAAAGGTAATAATATGAATACTGTGAAGTATTCACACTGCCAGCCTATAATACACAAAGCATCACGTAAAACTAACATAATCTCCCCTGAACTAATATTACTCTCCTTATAAATATTCCCTGTATTCCTTATTAATCTTACACAGTGCTGAATATAACATGGTAAACAACATAAACAGGATAAGATTAACATTCTCTGATGGGTAAAAAAAAAAAAAAAATAAACAATTGGCTCTACTGGCAGCGCCATACACGGCAAATATAGAGCCAACCCTGCTAAGCTAGCATGACCACGAGCTAACATTACAACATACCACATGTAGCAACCTTGACTCATATATAAGTAACAGAAAAGAAAACTTGCCCTCTCATGGACCCACACACACACATTTCACTGTCCTAAACTACTAAGTATTAGCTAAAGTTTTTATCTCAATACGTTATCTAAACACTCACTACCCAGGCACTCGCGAACGTGTCTCTTCAGAAACTTCCCCGGAGCAACTGAAAGATGAGTTACGGAGGATTTACGAACAGGTTTGATTGACAGGCTAAGCTAACCAATAGAAATGGCACAGTGGGCAGGAACTTCGCAAACGGACAGAAAAATGAGATAGGCTAAGAGATAAACTAAGGAGTAAATATTCAAATATATCTAGACCTGTGGTAGAAGTGCATGAAAGGATATGAATCTTCTTTACAGGGCTAACCACGTAAACATGGGCAGAGAACAGAATTATAATAGCGAACGCTAAAAATATAGCGGGAGAAGGACAAAAAACAATGCACCTTCAGAATGTGACTAAAACCCCCGATAATTGGTGAAATAAACAAAATAAAAATAAAACACACTCTCAGAAAGAGAGAGTGGGAGCGAAAGGAGAATTCCTAGGCTTCTAGGCCGAAGAAAATCTCAACTGCAAAACCAAAAAAAAAAATCTTCTTTCAAACAGCAGAGAGACTTAACCCAACTAACCCTGACTTTGTGAAGGCACAAAATGATAACGAAGTGTCCGGAAGCGGAATAGAGAGACTTAAATACTTAACAGGTCGTGAAACAGATTAAATGAATAATTAGCGGGTAAGAGCAAAGCCCCGAGACGGAATGTGGGAAAATCCGATAGATTGCTTAAACGGCGCAGAGAGGACGAGAACCGTAGCAAACGAGGGAAGAACGCCACAAACCATGACAGGACCCCCCCTCTAAGAGACGGCCACAGACGATTCCCAGGCTTATCTTTACGGAAATCCTTAATCAATTCAGGGTCCAAAATGTTTCTTGAAGGGACCCAACATCGCTCCTCAGGGCCATAGCCCTCCCAGTCCACCAAACACCGAAAGCCCCTAGCCACTCGTGTTTCCGCCAAAATGCGGCGGACCGTATAAGCTGGACCTCCCTCCACGACCGGAGGAGGGGGCGGAGATCTCTCCACAGGGGCCAGAGCGCTGACGAGCACGGCTTGAGTCGGGAAATGTAAAAAGTGGGATGAAAACGCATGGAGCGCAGAAACTGGAGGTGGACAGTAACTGGGTTCATTGTGTGTATGATTTTAAAAGGACCCACATAGTGCGGAGCGAGTTTGTGGGACTCAACCCGCAGGGGCAAATCCCGCATGGAGAGCCAGACCCGCTGACCCACCCGATAGGACGGAGCTGAATGACGATGTTTGTCGGCAGAAGCCTTCTGACTAGCCGAAGCTCGCAAAAAAGTGAAAAACGAACTCGATTCCAAACCGCATGACAACCTCCCGACAAACGAGCCTGCAGAGGGCACCTCCATGTTTTTTTCCAGTTCCGGAAAAAGTGGAGGCAAATAACCCACCTGGGCCTCGAATGGAGAAAGACCAGTGGAAGCGTTACACAGGGTGTTATGGGCATATTCAGCCCAGGGACGGTAACGACTCCATGAAGTGGGATTGGAGGCCGCCAAACAGTGAAGGGTGTTCTCCAGTGTCTGATTGGTGTGCTTCGTCTGTCTGTTAGTCTGCGGATGAAAACCGGAAAACAGGCCAAAGGACACGTCCAACTGCGCACAAAAAGAGCGCCAAAAAACTTAGCGACAAATTGAGAACCGCGGTCCGATACCACATCCTGGGGCAATCCGTGAATCCGGAAAATGTGATTGTCCACCAGCTGGGCGGTCTCCGGCGCCGAATGGCAATTTGACCCGAGCAAGAAAATGCGCCACCTTCTAAAACATATAGACTATGAGTAAGATGACCGTGTTGCCCTGAGAAACGAGCAACTTGGTTACAAAGTCGAAAGCGATATGGCTCAATGGACGACTGGGCACGGGTAAAGGGCGTAATAACCCCAAGGGTGGTAGTCGAGAACCCTTATTCCGGGCGCAAGTAGCGCAGGCAACAAATCCGAGCACGTCCCTCTCCATCCCAGGCCACCAAAAGCATCTGGAGAGAAATTCCTTGGTGCGATGAGCGCCAGGATGCGCAGCGAATTGTGAGGAATGACCCGACTGGAGTACCCGAGCCCTCACATCGGAAGGCACAAAAAGGTGATTGGCGAGACCCCGCCCCCCCCAGAACCCGGGTTTAGATGCAACGCCTCTTGGGCTCACGATAGGCTCTGGGGTAGCGGGACTGTCGGACCAATCAAAGATGCGCGACAGGGCATCTTGTTTAACATTTCAAGAACCCGGGTAGTACGTCAGCAGAAAATGAAACCGGGTAAAAAATAATGCCCAGCGCGCCTGCCGAGAATTAAATCTGTTCGCCTGTTTAAATTCCTGTGGTCAGTCCACACAGTAAATGGGTGTTCCACTCCCTCTAACCAGTGGCGCCACTCCTCCAGAGCCAATTTAACAGCCAGCAGTTCCCGATCCCCAACATCGTACTTCCTTTCGGCCGGGGTGAGGGCACAAGATAAATATGCAAACGGATGCATCTTACGGTCGATGGGGGAGCGCTGGAACAATATGGCACCTACTCCTAATTCGGAGGCCTCAACCTCCACAGTAAACGGGAGGGAAGGATTGGATGTGATTCAAATGGGCTCAGAACTGAACCTCCTCTTTAACTCCACGAAAGCGGAATCAGCCTTTGGGTTCCAGTGGAACTGACCAGCTGTAATGGGTGCGGCGAGTGCACTGAAATTCAGAATGAATGCAGATAAAAATTGGCGAAACCAAGAAAACGCTGAACTTGTTAAACAGAATGAGGAGTGGGTGAGTTTAGTACAGCAGAGACATTATCAGGATTCATATGCCCTCCGAAACAATGAACCCTAAAAATGAAACAGTGCTGGCATGAAAAGAGCACTTCTCTGCCTTGACGAATAGTTTGGCTTCTAACAGAGCTTTTAAAACTTGCTTAACGTGACTGATGTGAGTCTGTAGATCGGGAGAGTAAATTAAAATATCGTCCAGCATCTTCCGCAATAAATCATTAACTAATGCCTGAAACACAGAGGGGGTGCTAGTGAGCTCGAACGGCATGACCCGGTATTTGTAGTGGCCGCTATATGTATTAAACGCGGTTTTACATTCATCGCCCTCACGCATGCGCACCAAGTTATAGGCGTTGCGGAGGTCGAGTTTGGAAAAATTCTTAGCCCCCTGGAGACGTTCGAACGCAGAATTCATCAGAGGAAGCGGGCACCGGTTTTTAACGGTAATGGCATCGAGGGACCGATAATCAATACAGGGCCTTAATCCTCCATCTTTCTTTTTTACAAAAATGAAACCTGCACCAGCACGCGAGGTAGATGGCCTAATTAACCCGTTGGCTAACGCCTCCGCGATATATTCTTTCATGGCAGAACTCTCTGGGGAAGATAAAAAATAAAGACTCCCTCTGGTAGGGGTGGTACCAGTATACAACTCTATAGCACAGTCGTAAGGGCGGTGCGGAGGAAGAGAAATGGCTCTCTGCTTCCTGAAAACCTCAGCTAGGTTAGTATACTCAGTAGGTACATTGGAAGAGAAAAGCGTCCCTGCCTACCTAGTCTCCCCTGCGTTGGTGGGCAAATTAGGAGAGGACGACCACCGGATTTCCGAATGAGAAAATTAATCTGATGGGATCTCTTCCTTGAGACGCAGCCTGAGAATCCCACTCCAGACTCTTGTCCCCAACCTCCAAACCAAAAACAGACTCCCCCCGATCAGATAGGAGGATAACCTCCTCAGTTTCTGAGTCGAAGCTGGAGTCGGACCCTCCTTGGTGGCATTCCGACGCACCGGTAGGAAACACATGACCCTGGACCGTACATTGGGAACCCCACTGAGGGATGCTGGATTTGCCCCTCCCCCATTTAATAGGGTTATGTTGAATCAGCCACGTGTGACCCAGTAATTTAGTCAATTCTCATCTATTTAGGGGGTGCTCTGTTTAAGGCTTTATAACTCCAGGTGTGAGCATCACATAAACTTGGTAAATGGCTTAAATGAAACAAGACAGGTGTACCATTTACAATGCGAACTTAGATTTGTTTATTTTCATAATTTAAGTCAAAATAAAGTGCCTCAAATGCAAAAGTTTTTCATTAGGTGGCAACAAAATACTGAGAGCTACATAAGTGAAACAGGTAAATATATACATTTCCTGGATCATAAACTCCATTCAAAAGTGTTCAAAATCTATGATGCAAAATATATGCAGTGTACCATGCTGTTGTCCATTATTGTCTCCAAATCTATCCAAATGGCTAAATTGTGCACTGCTCTCAATAGAAAACAATATATATTTAACTACAAATCAACAGTTTTGGCTCATAAAACTCACTTTAGAATCATTTTCAAGTGGGAATTACTATATTTTCATCAGTATAGGGGGGTAGATATCTATGGGTCCAAATCCCCTATGCAAAACATGTCATAAAATTCATTTTTATTTAAATGTTCATTATAAAAAATATACATTTGCTTCTTCTGATGGATTAAGATAAACATTCATATCACAGTGTTACATACACCTAAATATGTAGCCTAATCATGTACCTCTGTTATGTTCTGTACATATGTCTGTCAGTTTGTATTATTATTGTTAATTTCATCATTGCATTCCCCTCTGTTCGTGGGTTGTCCAAGTCATCTGTGTGTTTGTTTACCCAGTCTCGTGCATGCACTATCGGGTGACTTCGGGAGTTTTCGTGGGTTAACGCTGTATTTCCGAAGTTTCGTTTTCGGCGACTTCCTGATTTCCTTTCCGTGTATAATTGTATATATTACTAACTCGCGCTAACAATCACTCGGGTGCTTTATTAGTTACGTGCACTTTACTAAACCAATTAACATAGATGTATACTAACAACTAACTGTCTGTCTTATAGTTAGATACTAACATTTAACCATCTTCTCCACTTTGTCTTTATTACTTGCATTTCTAACTGCTCCTGAGCTATCTCTGTAATTCGCTCCAGCTGTCTGTACGTAGACTTCACCTCTTGTGAATACTGAGCACACTCCACTCCTATTTTGAGCCCATTGTTTGTTATGCATGTTTCCGAGTCCCTTCCATGTTTTCGTTATGTTCTCGTGATTGAATTATTGTTTACCTAATGTGTTAGCCTCACATCGTTTGTTACTCCTCCCTTTCCTATGTGTATATAAGACCCACTATTCTGTTTCTTTCCCGTCAGAACGTTGATCACTTTTCCTGAGCCTGTTATCGTAAAGCCAGAGATTAGCTGAAATTCCTGAGACACCCTTTGTTTTTGATTCCGATTTAGCCTAGCCCTTTTCTGTACTTTTGCCTTTGATTTCCTGGTTTCGACTTTCTTTTGTGTTTACCTACGTTTGATTAGCCTAGCCATTTTGTACCTTAGCCCGTTGATTTCCGGTTTTGACTTTTGCTTGTTTTTCTGACTTTGATTTTGGATCTAGTTTGGAAATTCTTGATTGCCTGGCTTTTGACACTGGACTGGAATTAAACAACGTTTCTGCCTTATCCTTGTCTGCATTTGGGTCTCTGAGTCTGGGACATAACAGTATGTTGGATGCAGCAGGGGGCCATGCTGGGTCGCCACCAGACCCAGTTGGATTTAGTCTCGCGGCACCTGCAGAACCGAACCCTCTGCGTGACGGAGCTGACATCATCGCTTCGGGCACTTCCACCTGGCCATGCTCCCCAGCAACCACCTGCATCTGCTCCTGCTTTTGCTCCTGCTCCCTCAGCGCCCCCTCTTGTTCCGGTATGGGAGCCTCGTCTACTCCCGCCGGAGAAGTACTCCGGTGAACCTGGCAGTTTTCGTCCCTTCCTTACCCAGTGCCAGCTTATCTTCCAGCTGCAGCCTACTACCTTCCACACTGAGCTTTCCCGGGTAGCTTATATCATCACTCAGCTATCCGGTCGAGCTAAGAAGTGGGGAACGGCAGCCTGGGAGGAGGGGCTTCCGTGCATCCAGACCTCCAACATGTTCACAGACGAGATGTTCATAACTCCTCCTGGAGGTCTCACTACAACGCTCCTCCCATCGCTATCAAGAACCTGCCTTCCCGGGCACCAGAGACGGAGGCCATGGAGGTGGATCGGACTCGCCTGTCGAGGGAGGAACGGGATCGGAGGATGAAGTCCAGAGCCTGCCTCTACTGTGGTCAACCGGGTCACTTCGTCGCCAAGTGCCCGTAAAAGCCAACGCCCATTAGTGGCCAGAGGAGCACTAGTGGGCGTCATCTCTATCGAACACTCCTCTAAGAACCACACCTGCATCCCCGTAGCGCTCGAGTGGGCGAATCAGACTAGGAAGACATCTGCCCTCGTCCATTCCGGAGCCGAGGAGAGCTTCTTGGACGCTGGGATGGCGTCCAAATAGGGAGTCCCCATCCTCGAGCTGCCACGCCCACTAGCAGCCAACTCCCTCTGCGGCCAGAAGTTCGCCAGCATTCAACACATCACCGCCCCACTCAAGCTGCTGATCTCTGGCAACCATCGGGAGGAGCTTCAGCTCCACATCATCGATTCTCCCCATTCTCCTATTATCCTTGGACACCCCTGGCTGGTCAAGCATAATCCCACGTTCGAGTGGTCGACGCATGAGATTTTGAGCTGGAGCCCATTCTGTTCGTCTCATTGCCTCAGAGAAGCCCACTCTCCTCTTCCAAGTCCCCTTCCGAGCCCCTCTTCTTCCGAGAAGTGTGATGACCTGTCCAGTATTCCCTCCGAGTACCAGGACCTCAACAAGGCCCGAGCTGTCTCCCTGCCTCCGCACCGCCCCTTCGACTGTGCCATCAACCTGCAACCTGGCGCAGTTCCTCCCAGGGGGCGGGTCTTCTCTCTTTCCCGACCAGAACATGAGTCCATGGAGAATTACCTACAAGAGTCCCTGGCAGCGGGCATCATCCATCCATCTTTCTCCCCCGCTGGTGCGGGGTTCTTCTTCATGGGCAAGAAGGATGGATCCCTTAGGCCCTGCATCAACTACCGTGCCCTCAACAACATCACGATCAAAAACCGCTATTCTCTGCCGCTCATGGCTTCGGCGTTCAAACTCCTCCAGGGGGCATCCATCTTTTCCAAGTTGGATCTTCGTAACGCATACCACCTGGTGCGTATCCGAGAGGGCGACGAATGGAAGACAGCATTCAACACCCCTACTGGCCACTGGGAGTACTTAGTAATGCCCTTCGGTCTAACTAACGCCCCTGCTGTCTTCCAGAAGTTAGTTAATGACGTGCTCGGTGACATGCTCAATTGTTTTGTCTTCGTATATCTGTACGATATACTCATCTTTTCGAGGACCGAGGCAGAGCACGTCACTCACGTCCGCCTCCTGGAGAATAAACTGTTCGTGAAGGCTGAGAAGTGCGACTTCCACTGCACCACCACGACCTTCTTAGGGTACATCATCTCTTCCGGGAGTCTGAGTATGGATCCAGAGAAGGTCAAAGCCGTTGTTGAGTGGCCCTGTCCTGACTCCCGGAAGGACCTACAAAGATTCCTCGGATTTACCAATTTCTATCGGTGCTTCATCCGGAGTTATAGCACCATTGCCGCCCCACTCACTGCCCTCACTTCCACCAAGACTACCTTCTCATGAAACTTTCGAGCCGACAAGGCATTTGATGATCTTAAGAACCGCTTCACCACGGCAGCTATATTAATCCACCCAGAACCGACAGCCCAGTTTATTGTGGAGGTTGACGCGTCCAATATAGGAGTAGGGGCATTTCTCTCCCAGTGTTCCTCCAAGGACAACAAGGTTCACCTATGTGTCTTTTTGTCACATCACCTCACACCCACGGAGGCAAACTACGATATCGGCAATCGTGAGCTACTGGCGGTCAAGTTAGCTCTTGAGGAGTGGCGGCATTAGCTGGAGGGAGCACAAGAACCGTTCTTGGTGGGGACGGATCACAAGAACCTCGAGTATCTTCAGACTGCCAAGAGACTTAACTCCCATCAAGCTCGCTGGGCACTATTCTTTGCCTGATTTAATTTCATGCTGGCCTACCGACCCGGGTCCAAAAACATCAAACCAGACGCTCTGTCCTGCCGATTTATCACTCCAGCCAAGGAGGAGGAGCCTGACACCATCCTGCCCACTAGTTGTTTCATTAACGCCATCCACCTCAACGTTAAGAAGACCGTAATCAACGCCCTCAAGGGCGAAGCAGGGCCCAGCAGTTGCCCCAATAACCATCTCTATGTACCCGAGTCAGTCCGCTCTAACGTCCTGCAATGGGGTCACTCATCCAATCTGTCATGTCACCCAGGGGTCACCAGAACTCTAACATTCATCCAGGGACGATTCTGGTGGCCCCGCATGAAAGAGGACATCAAAGGACTTCATTTCCGCCTGCTCAGTCTGTGCCCAGAACAAGGTATCACACACACCCCCTGTAGGATTACTCAAACCCCTTCCTATCCCACATCGTCCCTGGTCACACATTGCACTTGATTTCATCACCGGATTACCCCCTTCTAACAGTTACACCACCATCCTCACTTTTGTTGATAGGTTCTCCAAAGCAGTTCACTTTGTTCCCCTCATTAAGCTTCCCTCTGCTAAAGACACAGCATCCCATTTAGTACAACACATCATTAGATTACATGGCATTCCCACAGACATAGTTTCAGACAGAGGACCTCAATTCACAGCTCACTTCTGGAAGGCATTCTGCAAATTACTCGGCACATCGGTTAGTCTTTCTTCAGGTTTCCACCCACAGAGCAATGGCCAGACTGAGCGGGCCAATCAAGTCATAGAGACGGAGTTACGATGCCTTTGTTCCAGAAATCCCACTTCCTGGAGTCATCAGTTTCCTTGGGCCGAATATGCTTTCAATTCCCACACCTCCTCTGCCTCTAAACTATCCCCATTTGAGTGTTGTTTAGGCTACCAGCCACCCCTGTTCCCGAGCCAGGAGGAGGAGGTGGGAATCCCGTCGGCCGGAGCCTTCATCCGGCGCTGCATCCGCACCTGGAAGACTACCCGCCTTAACTTGCTTCGTGCCAGCACCTGGATGAAGGTAACGGCCGACGGTTGCCGGAAACGAATTCCCTATAGGCTTCTAGGCCGAAGAAAATCTCAACCGCAAAACCAAAAAAACAACTTATTTCAAACAGCAGAGAGACTTAACCCAACTAACCCTGACTTTGTGAAGGCACGAAATGATACGGAAGAGAGAGGCTTAAATACCTAACAGTGTGCATCCTCCTTCCTGCATTGCAAGAGCCGTTTTAACCGTCCCGTGAGAGTGTCTCACACGGCTGTTAGCCGATTGCAATCAGCCGTGTGCACTTCAAAAGACTAGTGGCAGAGCGACATGTTTATGTGTGTTCTCCCTATCCCTGTCTGCTCCCTTCCATTCAGAACCCACTTCCAACGACGTGGCCCTCCACGATGACGCAACCCTTCCAACCTCCTCTACCCCTCGCTGACTCCCTGCAAGAACTTCACCGTCACAGGGGGGCTCTGGAACTGCCAGTCTGCCACACGGAAAGCAGACTTCCATCTCCGGCTA
The DNA here is from genome assembly GCA_022702515.1 of Ilyophis sp. 1 JC-2022. Taxonomy (NCBI): domain Eukaryota; kingdom Metazoa; phylum Chordata; class Actinopteri; order Anguilliformes; family Synaphobranchidae; genus Ilyophis; species Ilyophis sp. 1 JC-2022. The sequence continues at coordinate 392 of JAKUDI010001749.1, read as the reverse complement.
TGCCTCCTTCCTGTCCCTCCAGTTTCTCGCCCTCATTGAAACCTGGATCACACCGGACAATACGGCAACTCCCGCTGCCCTCTCCTCCTCCTTCTCCTTCTCTCACACCCCCCGGCCGTCTGGTCGCGGAGGTGGTACTGGTTTGCTACTCTCCCCGTCATGGTCATTCTCTGTTTTCCCCCTCTCTGATCTATCTATTACTAGCTTTGAATACCACTCTGTGTTTATCAACCACCCTATTAACCTGTACATTATAGTTGTTTATCGCCCTCCAGGTCCCCTGGGGTGCTTCCTCGATGAGCTTGACACCCTACTCGGCTCCTTCCCAGAGGACGGCATCCCGCTGATCCTCCTGGGAGACTTCAACATCCATCTAGATGCCCCCCAGTCTG
>JAKUDI010001748.1:0-12025 GCA_022702515.1 Ilyophis sp. 1 JC-2022 | reverse complement strand
CACAGAAAAACCCAGCCTAAACTAAACCCCCACAAGAGCAAGCCAGAGGCAACAGTGGCAAGGGAAAACTCCCTGGTGTAACCAGGAAGAAACCTTGGGAGGAACCAGACTCAAGGGGGAACCCATCCTCCTCTGGTCGGCTCAGGGTCTAGATCTTAATGACCAGCTGGTCCAAACTGCCAATGTCCATGATAATAGAATTTGCAGCAGCTAGATGACAGTCCAGATGTGGCAGCAATGCTGGTGGGGAACCGGGTGCCGTGGCGGCAGGATCAGCTGGCAGCGGTGGTGAGGGGGGAGGGGCAAGCGGCGACGGACAGGAAGCTGGACAGCAACTCTCGAGAGCAGAATGTAGAAAAAGAGAGAGAGAGAACAGTTAGGGAAAGTGTATTAGAGCAGCAGGAACACCAACTGTGGGGGGGGGGGGGACAAGTACCCCCGCCAGAAGTAATTTATGGCTGCATAGCTATGAAGACAGAATTATGAGAACCCATCCAGTCATGAGAGAGTAAACAATCCTACCCACCTATCAAGAGCCAGCCCAGGAAGATGGGGTCACAGCTGTTGACAGGTGACAGTAAAGAAAGGATGCCACTCCACATTACTCTATGACTAAAGGCTTCTCTGGTCCTGTCTCCGGACTACAACTCGCTATAAGCCTGATCATAAAGGTGCGTTTTTAATCTAGACTTAAATATTGAGACTGTGTCTGATTCCCTTATAAATTTTGGCAGGGTGTTCCACAGTAGTGGCGCTCTGTAGGAGAAAGCTCTACCACCTGTCAAGTTTTTAGATATTCTAGGGACTACTAAGAAGCCTGCATCTTGGGAACGAAGGGATCTTTTTGGCTTATATGGTAAAAGCAGATTACATATATACACTGGTGCAAGTCTATTTAAAGCTTTAAAGGTCAGAAGTCTATCCTATACTTAATTGGTAGCCAATGAAGTGATGCTAGTACTGGGGTAAAGTCCTGTTCCAACATTGTTCTCTATCACATCCTCTCTCAGCTCCCTTAAAAGTGCTGCATACCCACCCCCTACCCCAACTGCTCTCTCCTCTTTCCCCAGGCCCTCTCGCTCCCCCTCCCTCACTCTCTCTCCCTCCCTCCCACCCTCCCCTGCTGCTCTCCCTCTGAAACGTTATTTTCTGTGTTGTGCCTTCAGGATACAGGATGAGTTATAACGGTTTTATTTTGTGAGTAAACCCAAAAATAACTTTACCTCACTGACTAATCTGACCTGCTACTCCTTTTAGCCTCATACTGGGATATGAGGAATGAGGTGTACATGATTAGTTTTCTGGGTGTGTGCATGTGTGTGTTTGTGTGTCTGGTGGATGTATGTGTGTGTATGTGTGCATGTGTGTATGTATATGTGTATGTGAGTGTGTTTGTGCGTGCATGTGTGTGCGTGCGTGTTTAAGAGTGTGTCCATCATCTACTCATCTCCACCAGAGAAGCACACACAACGAGACTAACAAAGTCAAACTATAGTACAGCTGCCCCAGCTAAACAGCCACAAACAGCACAAGAGTGACAGAGAGAGAGAACCTAAATAAATAAAGGTATAAAAAACCCAAATCAATGGTTTGTCAAGACTAGAGCAGACAGTGTTAATCCCCACAGTGTAATTGGAGAAGTGGGTCTGTCAGGGTTCACTGCCAGTCCAAGCCAGGGAGGAGTCCCCCTTCACCTAGTCACCTCGTCCAGCAATCAGACTCTTCTGGGAGAGCATTGATATACCCACGACAGATGTCACAATGTCCTTATTGAATTCTAATAATAGCCAAAAGTCAAGAGCGAAGGCCTTGGGACTTTGGTTTCTCCTTTTAAGGCAGTGAAGCTCGTAATGCTTCATGACTCTGAAGCAGCCAGCTTCGGTGGCATAATGCCAATGTCATCATGCCACCAAACTTCTTGCATAGAAACCAGAGAGGAGCTTGTGGTGGTGTATACCTTCTGGTTATACTTCTGGAAGTGCTTTATTTCTGAGGGGACTATAGCCAGGTGTCCACCAATTACGTTGTCTTTGTTCCATTTCTTTTTACCAATGTAGTCTGCAATTGATCTAGAGCTCCTTCCTGGTTTCTAAAAAAAAGTATAATTTCCATCTTTTATTATTCCTGCAGCCACCACAGCTGCTGGCTGTGACCAGTGATAGACAGGAGGGTGGAGCCTTTCAGACATGTGCAAACCTGGGATTCAATCAATCAGTCATTCCCTATTTGTGTATAGTGCTTTCAGAATACCAATGAAGGGGCGTGGCCAAAGAAAAAACAATCCACAGCTAGCACAGTATCACAGACAGCACTGGAAATGCCCTCATTACCAACTGAACTAAAAAAAACAACACCACTCTACCCCAATGCTTCAGCACGTTATGCACACGTACTGCTGGTCAAGAGGAAAATGTCTGTTTTAAAGTAAAACAAACTAACAAACAAAAAAAGCCCAGACGCAGATTCGTAGCCTAATCATTTTTTCTTATATTAATTTTCGCTGATACCCAGAAAGGCAAGACCCAAAACTTTATGTGGCGATCAAAGAAGATATACAAAAAGGATGACAAATCTGCGTGTGTGTTTGTTGATGTGCGTGTGTGTGTGTGTGTTTACTTTATTATCAACTGAAAATTTTTAGATGAGGTAACATCACAGATATTGCTAGAGACTAACCATATGATTACCTACTACATGCCTAAACGTTCATTGAAACTGTATTGCACTTGGTCATGCTCAATTCATTTTCAGGAGATGCGTCAAATTGGAGTGTTTCAATTGTTAACAGAAGAAGAAAGTTCTGGGGAGTGTTAAGGATATGGACCTGAGCACGTGATCAGTCTGGAGTAGCCCTAGCCAAATATCTACAACAGGACTTTCAGCGTTAGGAGCAAACCATCAGGGTTCACCTACTATATCTGGTAGCACAGAGGACAGACAGAAAAAGAGAGAGAGACTTTTAAACATTTGCTGCTTAAACTCCTTATTGCAATCAGGTCAGAGCACAGCGCACACAGACACAGTTGTCTCCTGTTTAACGCCCTCTGACTGACCCTCCGGAGAGGGGTTCATTCCAAACGCGTGCCTTCAGCTGCTTCATGTCGGGAAAAAAAGAGAATAAAACGTCAGTCATCGCGCACCGCCTGTTTGGCTTTCTGGTTGCGAGTAACGCGAGTTGCCCGTCGATTTCCAGCGCTGATTAGTTTATTGTTTTAGAGAAACCCCTCTTACGGGACTCGTTAAGACTTCTTTGGATCGTTTCAGTCCCAACTCACCCAGCGCTCAGACACGAGTAGCCTACCCAGGCATTTATTCAATCATTACACTGGGCCGTGATGACATTATTCAGAAGGGACTGCGTTGTAAACATTAAAGATGGCTGACACCTGTCCAGGCAACCCCAGTCACAGTCTTTTGCGCATGTACCATTATTACCTCACCGCTCACCACAGTTCTGCTGTTGCCGCGGTTACTAAAATAAAATTCACATGAATTCTCATCAATTTTTTCTTTGGCACGGTTGTTTTTGGCCGCAGAAAAACCGACGAAGTGTGGAGCTCAGGAGAGACGAGTGACTCGTTTCTCTCGTTGCCTAGCAATTAGAAAAAAACATGTAAAAATGTTTAAAAGGGCTGCAAAAATAGGACGACATCAAAGTTCCAAACAAACACCCGTGACGTGACATGCTAACGTTTTGGAGTCGTTATGATAATATGATGTAGCTGTGTAAAATGTTCTACAAATACAAAAAAAAATTATTAAAAAATCGACAAGTGCCAAGCAGTGATGCTTAGTTTTTAAAATATACAGTAAATGTAAGCCTGGCTTTTAGTCCAGAAAAAAGCACTTACATCTGTGGAGGCAAATGTCATTCCAATTTGAATATGCTCCCATGAAAATGAAATATAGGTCTATTGAACATGTATTATGAAATTGCAAAAGTTATACACAAATATACAAACTTTTACTGCTTTCAGATATTACATCCTAAATAAACAGTACTGTGAATTATATGGATCATTAAAACTCCAAATATGTACAATATATCAAACCATATTGCTTAAGGACATGGTTAGCGGTAGCCAGTTATCATTTTGTTTCCCGGTCATTTACTTTGTTCTCATATGTGGCTTTACTTTAATTACAAGAACCCCCCCCAGGCCTAGTATTTATTTTTTCCTGTAAAGTGTCTTACAGTATTTCTGTAAGAAGTGGTTCACAAATAAAATAGAATTGAATTTAATGAAAGCTGCAGACCTTTTATCTGATGAGTCTCTCGCTATAGTTGTGAAACAAAGCCGGGAAAGTGAGTGAGCGAGTGAGCATGCTCAGTTCTTTTTGGGCAGCGGGGAGCAAGAAGAGACGTGCCCTTGCCCCACCCCACACCTCGCGGACACGCCGCAACTGGTGCTGGTTAGCAGTGTTGCAACGTCTTAATATATTTTATTACAACATATTGTATATTCAGTACATTACATTTACTATACACAAGCACAAAATGGATGTTTTTTTTTAGTTGCCTCTGTATTTCGTCATCGTATTAACTCAAGTTCACTGGCTTTATGATCTGACTGTGTGGACAAAACATCAACAAGGGGCTTTCATGTCTTTCTTGTGCCTGTATTTACACAACAAATGGCAAGAGTGATGTTAAAACTCCCTTTCATTTGAACATGATAGTTGAGGATAATTGAAGAGAAATGTAAGTTTGTTAACACAGGCTGGACACGTCCCTATTATTGTTGACTGCATACAGGTTGTATTAGTCTTGTCCCGGAATCCAGCCCATCTATCACATATTGGAAGAACCATAAGAGAGATAGCTCAAATACCAACATCATTCAACAGTCACCCTAATTGTAAGTGCGCAGGTACACATAACGATACAACCAGGATATTTGAATTTTAAAATAAATGTGGCTTTAAAGCCACACACGGACTCTTTCATTATTTCCTTTTTTGTTTCTCTTAAATTTTTAATTTTTTTTTATGAGAAATAAATATACACACTAATTGATTTTGACTTAAGTACGCATTCCTAATTGGACCACTTCATACCTGAAAGTTCTGGTGGACTGGGAAATTTCAGAGCCTCCTATTTCCTCTCTACCTGATAACCTACACTGAATAAACTCTGATAATTTGCGAGTCCTGTTTTGTTATTGGTCACGCCTACTCCAGCACAGGAACAGGCGAATGCAGCGGGTTCCCGCAGACTCCACATCTTTTCCGGGTTTCTACACATAGCTTCATATACTGCCAAATGTGCCGATGCATTGGAATAAAATATAGGCTAGTATCAAGATTGGAAATATATTGCAACATGTCACAGTATATGGGGAGATATACAAATTATAGCCACTTTAATGATAATCATGATCACCCCTTCTTCAGAATTTGGACAAAATCTTTTTTTTTGTTTTTCTACTTTTCAGTTATGCCGTGAAAATATATTTTGATTGATAAGTCTTATTAAACCCTGTAAAGGGGCCATCTCTCACTGATGCATTTTTGTTTTCTTAAATAGCACTTTGTCAACCCCATCAGGCACACAAAGACATAAACAATTCTATGAAACATGAAGGAAACTTAATGATGCATAATGTGCATAATGATATACAGCATCTAATGGGTTACAAGTGGTGGCCCTTGCATGTCCACAAATAACATCTCCATCATCCAAAACAGATTCATTCATCTGTTCTTTTTCTGTAAGATAAAGGAAATCCAATATTATTTCTGTATAGAATGCCAGGTTTTTGCTGCAATTGTTATATTGTATATATTAAATGCATTGTTGTGAAATAACTGATTATATTTTCCAAAATTTCAGAATATGTACAATACATTGCAGTATATTCTACTTCTATAAGGGCTTACAACTCCAGCTTCCCTTTGCAGGGTGGCGAATAATGGCTCTATACAGCTATGGTCAGTGGTGCTGATTCATTATCTTCTATTTAGAAGATTCATAATCTTCTATTTATTTTATCTTATACCAAACCAAAGGTGACAGCAGGCATTCATTCATCATTAACATATGTACAGTACTTACATTTCTTCATGTGCATGATATTGATAGTCTGACTAAAATACATTTTTTCAAGCTGAGGTTATCCTGGACAAAAACCTGTCCAGACATAATTTTTAACAGTGTGTTTTTGAATTGTATGCGCCTAAAGGTGTTTTCGTCAGTTGTAATGACATGCTTATGTACTGTATATGAGTATGTGTTTGGTTGGCAGTGCATTTGTGCACGTGGGCATGGATATGTTTGTGAGTGTTTGCCACATGATTGTAATGTAATGTAAATGTGTTATCCCCTGCAATGGCATGGCCCTCAGGCCAGTCAGAAGATTTTAATATCTCCGTCTCCCGCAAGGCAGTTTAGCAGCTATTCCACAGGGAGTCTATATAACCCCAGCACCAGGCTGATTTTTTTCTTTGTGTCAATTAGATGGGGTGGTTGTTCCTTTCCCCACTGCCCCAGGTGTTCGCAGCCAAAATGGCCTTCCCTGGGGAGGGACCATCTCCCTCCCTTTATGATTCTCCAAAATAAAGCCCTTGTGTTCAATGTTCTCCAGAAAAGAGCATCTCTCCTGCTTCTGTCAGATATCTCCTCACATGGGTTGCAGAGCACTCAAAATGACCCATGGGATAATATCCTTGCCTCAGTTTATGTATCCGATACTTCTCCTAAATATTTTAATCTGCCACTCCATAATTTGTTATTCATTTAAATATCATCACTGATGTTTTGCTCATTGTGTACTGGAACCTGTCCTCCATTTTAAGTCTTTCTCCATCATCCTTTCTACCATCACAGTCAGAAGAATAACAGCAATAACAGTGAGTTTAATTTTTTTATTCAAACTTGTATTACTTTGGTAGCAACCACCATATGTCTAATAAGTATTCTGGCCGCCAAAATAAATTAGTCTGAGCCACTGCTTAGCTGTTAAATTTCATATAGTTTTAGATATGTTGTGTGGATTGTAAAGTCTTTTTTCCATAAAATAGGAAAGAAAATCAAATCTGAACAAAACAAAAAGGTTCTTGTGCCCTCAGAAACCGGATCCCTAATAATAGTAATACATTGAGGAAGACGATGATGATGATTATGATGAGGCCTGAGAGCTGGGTTTAGGCTTGACAGTTCTCCCATTTGGATCAGCAGTATTAACACAAAAATGGTTAACTTTATTTTAGTGGGTTTTAAAGAAGCTTTTTGTAAGTGTAGTTTCATCTGCTCTTCCAAGACGATTGCGGTTAATACCGGGTTCTCTATTCATGCATTGAGCTGCTTTTTGATTAACTGGGTTTCCAACATCAAACTGCTCGCACACTTGACAGTAGTCGGCACAGCCAAGTTCAGCGCCAACATGCACTCCGTAAGCGCAACCAGAACACTATTACCACACACTACGCAAACAAAATTTTTAGACAGTGTTAAACTGGTGTGGAAACGCTGTCGTTAAAGATCTGTCAGTTTATTTACTACGCCTGCGCTCAGTAATTACTCTGCGGACGAACCCTGCCTCCGTAAAAAAAAAACAACAACAAAAAAAAAAAAATCCAACGTTCAGGCGAGTTTTTCATTCCCTTTATTTGTTCAAAGCAAAAAGGATCTGTCTTTTAGAAAGGCTTTATGCGGCTGTTTTTAGCAGCATACAGTATACGCTTTTCAGAGTGGAAACACACTGCAGCTTCCTGTTTCTGCATTGACGTAAAGAACCTAACGCAACAAACATATATTGCCATATAGGCTACTGAAAACATACTGCAATCTACACACAAAAATAGATTTCAATATATAGAGACACTTCAGATTAATTTTACAGTACTAGCCAATACATATACTGTCATTTTTGCATGTTTATGATTAATGGTTGGTTATATTAAGGTATCTGCAGCAGACAAACAATTGCTATATTTCAAAATGCTTTCTATTATAGGCTATCATTCAGCATATTTCTCAATACAATTCACAATAATATTGTACATTTAAAGAATCTGTTTCTAATGAAATAAGCCAGTGTTATGTACTGACATCACTCGACAATGGAGTGAGGTCATCAGTGATCATCACCAGCAAAAAGCCAAAGCCATTGGTGGAATGTTCTGCTATAATGCTCTTACTTGGATGTTATACCCTGCCTGAGATGTGTGATTGCTGCAGCTACTGTGGTTCTACAACCATCAGGGTTCTAAAGCTACTGTGGTTCTATAGTCCGCGTGGATCTATGTGGTTCTCTATGGGTTCTAATGCTATCATGGTTGTATAGGTAAGGTGTCTCTACAGCTGTCATGTGTCAAGTGGGGAGGGGAGGGGTGATTACTCTCTTATGAATTTTGTTTCTCAGAAAATGTGGGAGACAAATGAAAATGAAGTTAATCGAATCTGCCCCTTACAATTCTTAAGCACTTTCTGGGATTAATGGGGAATGTTACTTTGGCCCTGCACCCCCGAAACAGCTTAAATTTCTTTATTCAATGTCAAAGACAAAGAGTATTTTGTTTGAAGAGGTCTTAAACAAGGACTGCATGGATGTGTCCCGCTCTACAGCCTCAGATATATGAACAGAACATCGGATCTACTCAGGAGAGCACACAGAACCCTGATAATAAATCCTCCCGGCAGCTAAGCGCTGGGATGTTTAACCTCACGGCACGCTCCTCTGGTTCGAGTATGCCAGTAATTTAGGAGGAGAAGGCAGTTTGCTTTGGCTGTGTCCTGCAAACCTGATGCTAAAAAAGCATGTGGCTTTATTATACCCATATTTATTATGAGGGGAAGTCTCCGTAAAGGATTATGTCAGGGATGCAGAAAGACTTCGTAACTCACAGTACACCTAGAGGCTCTGAAACGTCAAAACCATTAAATTTTTGTATCCTGGCAAAAACTAAAACTAAAATTTAAAGACACAGATACACAAATAAACATAAGTTTGTTCTCTTGGACAGAAAAAAAAACTAGAGAGGCAGAAAGAGAAAAAACAAAAGAAAAAAATTTGAGAGAAAAGGACTGACTTTAACATCACTTTAATTGGGATGGCAGGGATGCCATCCGACAAGTTACGGCTTGGTGGGGCATGCCCCATACCTATACAGCCCCAAGAGTTTGGCACTTTTCAGGGTTTCCTACAGAAGTAACCACAATGACCACAGACTCTCAGCCCATAAAACGTTAACTTATGTATGTTCTGAACTCATGTATCCACACAGCATTAACGTACAACTTCACACATCCACACAATAAAGCCCCAAACTAGGGTTATTCACACATCCACACAATAAAGCCCCAAACTTGGGTTATTTTGCCGTTTTTTTCCTTCTGCTTCTTCTTCTTCTTCTGCTTCTTATTCTTCTTCCCATTTTTGCTGCCTACCCAGAAACCCTCACTACCTGCCTGCCTCCATACCCTCAAACAATAATTCTCCCCATTGGATAACAACATCGCATACCTGCTCTCCCAAGCTTATCGCCCAATAAAAACACTTCAAACTAATGCTTTTTAATGTTAATATAACGAATGGCTTGATGTTTTACAAGAAGCTACTCTGGCCTAATGGTTAGAGTTGCTGTCTCTCACACAGAAGATTTGGGGTTTGAGCCCAGCAGAGCACAAGTTTATTTTCGACAAAAACAATGTGCAACTGTTAAATACTTTTCATTTATTAGACTGTTATTATTTTCACAATAACAAACAAACATATTTTTATTGCAAAGGCATTTTTCACTTGTATTTCACTTGTACTACAGCGAAATGGTGAAAGTCAGATGACACCACTTCAGGTAACATTACGCAGTATGGAAACAAAATGTTTTGTGACAAATGGCCTATAGCCTATATCATGTGACTAAAGCCCTTTGGTGTACTGGTTACCCTACAGCCATAGGATGTGAAAGACCGGTGTTCAATCCCCGCCTGGTAGCCTAAAGTGTCATTTCATTTTGGACTCAAACAGTGTGCACATGTTCTGGTTTTCTCATACAACAATTTTTTTATTGCAAAGGCAAAGACATGTTCACAATATTAACTGTTCACTTGTAGCCTGTTAGTTAAACAATTCAGTCACTGGACAGTTATGGAAACAGGTATCCCATAGCCATTTGTCAAGCAAAAACAAAAGTTTTAACGCAGAATATCATCTGGTTAACATCACGTTGTTGCATTAATGTAAAAAATAAATAACTGCCATTGGCTACATGTTTTCATCTCATACAAATACAGACAAAAAAATTTGTCTGTGTGGAGCTTACGCTGTGCTCTTGTGGTCATGACTGACTCACTGTGGAAACCGAACCTCAACGCTCGCCTTTTACATCTTCACTTCAGCTCTGTTCAGTTTATCCTTTTTCCACACATAACACAATGTCACCATAAAATCAACTACTAGGAAAATTAAGAATTTCCGATAATACATTAAGAATTAATGATAGCCTACTATAAGCTGCAATTTCTTAAAAGATCAGATTAATAAACCGCCAATTCCCCAAACATATGTGTGTCATGGTTAGTCATTTTAAAAAATTACAATAGCCTCCGATCATGGCTCTAGTTTACGCTACTCTGCAGAAAATGTAGCTTACTGCAAACACTTTTAATTATAATAATAATAAGAAGAATAATATCTGGTATGCTACTTTCTTAGTAGTATCTATTGTTTTCTTTCTGGCTAAGATTCCTGGGAAATATGAGTTGTCTAATTAAGCTTGTTCAACGTTAGTTTTGCCAGAGAAACGTCACTCAGCTGCTAGTCCGGAAGCAGGTACAAACTATGCTACGAAGCAAATCAACATGACTTATACATTCATTGTACTACAGAAAACTAAAATAAACCTAGCTACATGGTCCGGTAACAAAACATTTCCCGCAGCCAATGTTAGGCTACACTACCGGAAAAAAAACTGCGAAGGAATTCTGCTGTGCTTATGAACTCGGCAGCTCATAGCCCAGACATGGAAGTTTGGAGTTACGCATCCGGCAAGCCAGTGTTGAATAGCCTAACTGTTAAATGTATTTCCATAGAATCCTAAAAGGCCTATTTTAAAACTGTATTTCCTTATTTTACTTATGCAAACTATTTAGGCTGTACTAACTAGGTTTTTAGGCTGTATGTCTTTCTTTCAGCGAGAATGTGTTTGCGTCTAGCCTATTGTGCATGCATGTCTCCATATAGACTTCATTTACATGCTTCTTCATGATCCATTCAGGTCGTGCTGTTCATTGTATTCCATTACACATTAAATACAGCTTATCTACAAACTCTTTTAATGTAATTGTGGGCTACCGGTAATAGGATAACTGTTCTCATTCTTGTCAGTAGAGGGCGTTATGGTTACGCAAATGTCTGTATGCATTTTTTTGGAATGCATGTATTCTGTATGCATTTCTCTTTCCATGTCATTATCTACCAAAAATAAGTGATATCTGAGAATAAAAAAAAAGAAAACGTCTTTGACATAAAAAAGCCAAGTTACTCATGCTTAGCCTACAGAGCGCTGTCTATAAGTCCTTAATTCAATGCAACTTGGCCCTGTGTTTCTTCATCTAACCATCTCAAGAGAATGTGGTCAATGAAATAGTATGTGCCACATCAACTACAAAACTGCAAAATGAAAATTATTTATAGTGGAAATACTCTGATTCAGCTGTGTTGCACTTAGAAATGAAACAGAAAAATTATTACACTATAGGGCATGTTTGAACAATTGTCTGCATTCACTGCATTGGGTCTATGAAAAGCACTGAATGAATAAAATGTATTATTATTATTATGTATTTATGGATATATTTATTTGTAATATTTGGATTTCTATCAAAACCTGTGTGGTCCTACAGACCATAGATATCCTTGTGTTCACAAAATTCTGTTCGCCAAAAAAAAAAAAAAAAATATCATAACATTACTATTATGGTCCCCCCCAAAAAAAATTGGTACTATTGCCATCATCACAACCCACAAACATGTCTGGATATGTTTGTAAAAATGCTTTATATACACTATTTTCTAGGTAAAAA
>JAKUDI010001747.1:0-27830 GCA_022702515.1 Ilyophis sp. 1 JC-2022 | reverse complement strand
CTCGAAACCCCTGTCTTTTACATTTAGACCTGAGACAATAATTTATTGTAAGCAGCTGTGATCCAATATCATGAGACGCAGGATGGCAGGAACACAGATAAAACACATAAACTAGCCCAGATCCCTTGGTGCATGAACTCACACATTAAATACACCTTAATGACATTAAATCTGTACCTTGAATGCCCTATTACAGAGCTCTGGTGCTCACCTGCAGTGTAGAAAGCATGGCGTCACTGGTCAGTGTGTGGTTTACTGTAAGTGCGCACACCTCACTGTCTATCTGTCCACTCTGTGTCTGTTCTGGCTTTTCTTGCCTTGTCTTATTCAATCTTTTTTTCTCTTTTGCTGTGAGTTTGTTGGATGTTGAGTCTTGGGGAATGTGTTGCTGTGCTGATCAGGTGAAGGGTGTCCCCTTTATATAGTCCCTGACCTCCCAGCGTCACTCATACCCCCCTGCAGAAAGAAGGGTAGGAACTTCCAAAACACTCCTATTTTACCCAGAGTATGGGATACATTTCTGGGTATTTTCCATCATCTGGAGCAGGAAGTCAATGATATTAATGTTGGTAAATGATGCAGATGGGTGTGTATAGGGGTGGTGGTCATGGCGGTGGAAGCTGGGTGTGGCCAGAGTATGTTTACACTCCTCCTGCTCCACTGGTATGGCAATTGGGCCTATAAAGAATTCAGGGACAACACCTCCACAGTTCATTTCACACTTTGGACAGAGCATCTCTAGTAGGTAAACACCTTTCTGATACTGAATTTGTGCTGCACAGTATATAAACTAGCAAGTTTATGATAATTATATATTACATAATACAATAGAACGATAGCTGGTACTTGATAAATCAAATGTCAGATAATAAATCAAATTATATTTATCATAATGTAAACAGAGCTATATGGTCTTCTGATAATAATAATAATAATAATAATAATAATAATAATAACTGACTGTAAAATTAATTATGTATATTATTATATATTTAAAGTAAATCTTTAAGGCTTGCAATAGAAATTAAGATTACATAATCAGGTAAACATATTTTCAGAGCTGTAATACAGTAATGTAGTACAGTAAAATGCAATAAATCAGTGGGAATGATTTATTTTCAGGCAGTAAATTGTACTGCGCTTTAGTTGCAAGTATTTGCACACGGACAACAGTTTAGTTTACAGAAAATGGCACTTACAATGGGGAGAGCTTGGTCGTAGACATTCTCGTTTCTGCCTGTCAGTCAGTCAGCCTATTTGTGGTTGGATAGATCAACCTGTCGCTGTTTGGGACTGCCATCTGTAAATTCTAGTAAATTCCAGACCAGGTGTATTTTTTCGTGCCCCTGTTCTGCTACGGTTGAAAACTGAGAGAAAACATCCAAAGCAAGCAGGTGTGTCCTCTGTAATACAATCCAGTGGGATGGCTCTTCCGACTTCCCTCCTGCTTTCTGAGGTTTGATTTTCAATACCCATGTGCAGCAACCTGCCGTCTGGCTGTTCAAAAGCACCACCTGTGTGTGGATATTTTATGGCACAGTTTACCTGAGAACGGGCTGTCTCTTCCCTTCTCTTACTCTCTGAGGTACTCAACTATGTCAGGAGAGAGGCTGGGTCATATTTTTCCACACATTTTTTCAGCCTGTATTTGCCTATTTGGCTACTCACAAAGAGCCATTCAGGAAACATAGAGGGTCTTAAAAAGTGTGGTTAAAATAAAATCATTTAAAAATTGTGTAGACATCTATGCATAAAGCAGCATCTATGCATAAATCACATTACCTATGTTATATGTTAGATGCGGTGGTGGAAGAATAAGCATATAGCAGGTGCATTCATCTATTGAGAGGGAACCTTAGTTATCTAGTTTTTGGATTGTGACATATGAGAGAGGGACAGTATGCTTTGATATGAGTAACTTGTTCACAAAGCGGCCTGTTTTGGCCCATACCTGTTTCTCTCTCTCCCACCTCACAAACATCCAATAGCAATTGAGACACTCTGAGGTCCTCATAGATTAACAAATGAATGAATGTCCTGGTTGTAGCCATTTGGAGTTAAAGTTGAACACCCTGAGCCTATGATAAAACAAGGGTAATCTTATTTTAATTCTCATGTATGTAATAGTTGTTGACACCTTCATGTTTGAAAGCAGAAATTTCAATACTGAATGGATATAACAATCATTATTTGATCATCGCATTTGTCGGAGGCAGTAGTAAATATAATATGTTTTATAAATGCATTGTGTGTCACAGTACAATCGTGAATATGATTCCGGCATTATGGTATATTATTATTATGATTTTCTCCTTCATGTGAAATATTGGGTTGTCGGTTCTTTTTTTTCATGCAGAGGGCGCTCCAAGTTGTATGTTAAAATTGACCAAAACATTAATTGCACAAGTTTTAGATCTCCTGTTTCTTGATGCATTTCTTCAGTCTTGAAATGATAGTAATACTTTAATGTTATAATTAAAAAAGTCGATTGTATTTTCAGAAATTGTATTTTTTTTTACTGTGACCCTAATTAAAATTTTAATGGCCCTAAATAAAAAATAAATTTTGACCAATAGTAAAGCATATTTGATGTACATGTATGTGGCATTTAATGTTTTTAACAACCAGCCAACAATTTAATATTTCATGACAGTAACGTTAGTATATTTTGAGAATAGTATATTTTGTTTTGGCTTGAATTAAATAAATGTTCTGCCACCTGCAGCAGCAATTCATACTCGAAACATATTGTTACATTACTGCTTTTTCTTTTTGACCTAGCAACTTCACTGGATATGACAAGCACAGATCGATTTCCTGCGAGTTTCTATGGAGAACCAGGTATGCTTGGCTTGCTGGCCAATGGGATTAGCGCATTCCTAGTGCTCCTGCAGAACTTTAACGGAGCGTACACTGGCATTCCAGCACAGGGGGTGGAGGACATCCTGGCAGGTAAGTCAAATCACTGCATGATTACCTAATGTTTGAATGCACTGGGAAATATGTAAGGATTCCTACAGTTTCTTACACTTCTCTTCAGCACGACAGGTTTATATAGGAAGTCTAGATGACAAGAGTCTAGACTCAGATGACAAGTCTCCTCTTCCTGTGTGGTGTGTGTATGTACATGTCTATATTTCTGTGTGCCTATGTGTTTGTTCATGTGCATGTGTGGGCAGGCGTGCATCTCATTATCATAGGAGGAGTGTGCCAGCTTCTGGCTGGCTTGCTGTCCTTCCGCAAGTATGACCACCTGAGTGGGACATCCTTTGTTGGCTATGCGGCACTGTGGAGCAGCTATGGTGCCACCAAGATCTTCCTGGGGGGGTCCACTTTGCCACTGGGCAACCTTTCGTCAGCCGAAGATATCAATGCCAGCCTGGGGAGACCAGAGTGGCTCTCCCCTCCCATCAGCCAGTCTGCCACCGCAGGGCTCATTCCCTACATATTCCTGTCATTTATCCTGGCCTTCTGCTCCGCCACAGTCAACTACATCATGCCTTTTGTATTTGGGACCATCACCGGCGCCCTGGTGTTCGAGGCGGTTGGCCTAGCGGGCCGGTGGGGCTTGGTAGTCTCTGGGGTGCTAGAGCTGCTCATCCTTTTCTTCGCCTTCTACGGGTCGGTCGCACTGCTCATCAAAGGGGTGTCCCAGCGTTATGTGCTGAAGGGCTTTGGGAACCCCCTGTTCAATGTGCTCCTGTTGGGCACAACCAACTCCAGCAGCTCCCAAAGCCTGGGGCAGGAGAAGAAGAAGAACACAAAATATGCTGATCCCATGGCGCTGGGCTTCTTCTGTGACACCGTCTCTCCCTTCATCTTCGCTTTCTACTGCTTCGGCTACGTCCCGTCCTTCGCCGTGGGGGCAGTCTGGGTCTCCATCATCTCTGGGGCTCAGCTCCTCTCCAGCTACTATGGCTACCTCCGCCAAGACTGTTACCATGCCACCAAGTTTGGCTTGCACTGCACCTACTGGCTGGTCAAGTCTTGGGAGGAGTTTGTGCTGTCGGTCCTCATGGACGGGTGGATGCCAGCCGGTGCCAGGGAGGCCATGGTGGGCAATTGGTTCTTTCTGGCTGCGGCAATGACACTCTGCGTGTTGAGCCTGAACATGGACACCCTGGAGCTGCTCCACAACAGCATGTTCCTCTTGCTCACGGTCTCTACCATCTCCCAGATCCCCCTGGAGGGCTACTATGTCTTCTTCGGGGTCACATGCTCTCTTTTCACCGCCATCTCTCTCTATGGCACCTTTGCTCGCTTGGTTAACACCATAGCAGAGAAGCCCCTGATCTGGGTGGGGCCACAGCCCTTGTCCACTGACCGCCTTTGGGGTGTGCTGTCTGTTTTGAGGCGCTGCATGGGCACAGCATGGCAGCAGGCTCCCATTGGACACACAACCTCAGAGCTGCCCGACACCCTGTTCTACCTTATTAATGGGCTAGCGGCTCTCTCTGCCGTCCACACTAGCCAGCCTAATCCCGCCTTCCTGCACCTCACCGTGCCCTGGGTGCTTGTCTCGGGTGTGGTTGTTCAGGTGTATGTCAGCCGGCTGCAGGTCCGAGGCGGCCAGAGGTTTGGCTCAGTGATCCCCCTGTTCTACGCAGCTATTTGGGCCACCTGGACCTGGTATCGGTTTGCAGGTGAGCACTGACTGTAAGATGGCACATTTTACAGATATCTATGTAATTAATATAATGGTAAAAACTGCCTTAATTTTTTTTTTAGGCCAGCTGCTTGACATTTCTTCTGGTTCAGCATATGGCTTTACAGCTGGAGCAATCGCATTCCTTGTAGCGAATGGATTCCTCATGCTTATTGGTAAGTAGAAAGGCAATAGAAAGTTCTTGGGGGAATGCAATGATGCTGCTCAAAAGCCTGCAAACTTATTATATTATTATAACCTGTTAAAAAACAAGGATGGAATGAGAGGGGAGGGCAGTCTACCTGTATATAATTTAAGTGTTGTGAAACAATTAATAATACTAGAAGTTCTCAAAAATCAAGGTTGTACATTATCATGCTACATCAGAAGGCCTACAAGTCACATTTTAAGTTCAAAATGGATGCAGAGGGTTCCATGAACAGAGCCGTGTAGCTGTTAAGCTTTTTTTTACAGTTGGCATGTAAACTAAAAGCCACTGCAAATTATTCTTGGCTGTGATTCTGGTAAAGCAATATTGTTTTTTTAAAGAAGTTATCACAGACTTAATAAACCCCCTCTATTAAGCTGAGAATGCAGGGTAATCCATTTGTATTTGCCATATGAAACTGCAGTCCTCTAGCCCCCGATTTCTTGTATGTATTTATAGTTATAGGTATTGATTGGTATAGTCAAACCACAAATACTTTGCTGGCTTATTTTCTTGGAACTATCATGCTCTGGGCTCTCTCTGTGCACAGCTGCCTATGTGAACCTGGTCCTGCTAACACTGACCACTGTGATGGAGGTCCTACTGGTCTGCTTCCTCCTGTCCACCATTGGCAGACTGCCATACCAGCTGGAAAGTAAGCTATATACATGTTACACAAAATGATTATACTTAAGGTTATTTAAGGTTATAAGGTTCTTCTAAAATGCAAATCTTGTATGGCAAATTGAGTTCCATTGATTTTGGACCACAAAGTGACCTTTGACATCACTATAAAGCAAGTATAAAATATTTAAGAATTGTAGCACAATGGTCACTCCTTTGGTAGATCAGTAAAGGTTTGGAGGGTCTTTATTTCAAACTCTTTTGCTTGTCTTACAGTTGCCATGTTGACAATATTCTCCATAATCTGTCTGTATGGAGCCCTTGCATCAATGGTCAACTGCATCTTGTCCAAGGACCTGATGCCAACAGGTCCTCCTGTGTTTAAGGTTAGTCTGCCTTTTCCTGTAAATTTGGTCTTGTTCAGCCCTGGTTTCTGACGTGGAGGAGAGTCTCACTGATTGTCTCACTGCCTTCTCTGTGTACAGGATGAGAAGAAGAAGAATGAGGCAGCACCTCCTCTCCACTGCCCTGTCACTGACTCCCGACTGACCAGCGGGCTACTCTGCATTGCGCGGCTGCTGGACAAGAGCGGGGTGTGTGGCATCCCTACGGACACTGTATATGCCTTAGCTGCCTCCTGCAAGAACCCCAAAGCCATTGAAAAGATTTACAACATAAAGGTGAGGGCCGTGGAATGTGTGTGCCTGATGAACACATGTCTAACATCACAGTGGTCGATAGCTTTCGGGAGCAGTTGTTGCAATTAATCAGTGGTTGATTATCAGTGACTCCAAAACTTTTGTTTTTATAAAGTGGGCTGAGGCAGCGCAGATTTTTAGGATGGGCTTATGAACATTTTGTCCTTCACACCTCTCCACCCACAGGACCGACCAGCAGAGAAGCCCATCTGTATCTGCATCGGCAGTGTGGAGCAGCTGATGGCGGCCAAACCCCCCTTCAGCTCCCTGCTGTGGGAGTTCATGAAGAACGTCTACCCTGGTGGCATCAGCTGCATCGTTCCCAAGGGGGAGTGGCTATACAAACTAGGTGACAGTGACAGTCAATCACTGTTCCTACTTGTGACTACAAATATTTAGGTTTGATTTTCAAGAAAGCAATGAAACCATGACACTGGCCTTTAAAATATATATTTTTTTGATGGTAGCTCTTAATGTGTTTTTTTTTCTCACAGGTACAAGGTTTTGACCTGGAAATACTAATTCTTGCATTGATTCCTTGTTTAGGAGTGGGACCAGCCTATGACCATGTTGGAACAAAGGACAGTATCATGATCCGTGTACCTGACCACACGGTCACAGTGCACCTGTGTGCGATCACTGGACCCCTTGCCATCACGTCAGCAAACCCCAGTGGGGAGCCAGACAGCACCCATCATGACATGGTTGTCACGTAAGTGTTTTCCAGGAATGTGTGTGTGCATCTGTCTGTCTGCTCCTGTCTTGGTTGTGATGGTGGCACATATATCACCATATTACATTCTACTTACCTATAATTATCTAGAGATGTCAGCATGTCAATCTGTCAGGAGATGGATAAAGCTGTTCATATTGGAGAAGTCTGTAATCGCTTCTTTTTTTATAGACGCCTAGGACACAAGATACAAGGAGTATTGTGTGATGGAGAGTCAAATGAAGTGGTGGCATCAACTGTGGTCAACTGTTTGAAAATTGATGAAGGTACAGGCCTCTGCAGAAAATTCTCTCTTCAAACTACTGTTGTCTTCTATTACTTTCATGTATCTTCACTTTGAGGGCTCTGGGGAATTTCAGGGCCGGACTGAGGCTGTGTAAATCTCAGGGCCAGATTGAGGCTGTGTAAATCTCAGGAAAATTGCAAAAAGTGACTAATACCACTGGGGTCTGTGTGCTTCCAGGTTCCATCAGCATCCTGCGAGAAGGATGTGTGCCTGCAGCTAAGGTCAGACACATATTTGAGAGAGTGAAGAACAGCATGCTGTGAGCACACCTCCCCACCAGACTGACCAATCAGCAGTACCCCCTGCCCCACCCTGGCGTTTACTCATTAATGTTAATTTATATTACATAAAATGCTTTACATAATATTGTCAAACATGTTCAATGAATAAAATATGTAGAGGGCGGCAGTGTGCTATAATGGTTAAGGAACTGGGTTTGTAACCGAAAGGTTGCCGGTTCGATTCCCAGGTCGGATGCTGCCGTTGTACCCTTGAGCAAGGTACTTCACCTGCATTGCTTCAGTATATATCCAGCTGTATCAATGGATACTATGTATAAATGCAAAAGAAATGCTGTGTAAGTTGCTCTGGATAAGAGCGTCTGCTAAATGCCTATAATGTAATGTAATGTCATGTAATTGCCAAAGACATATTTAAATTGTTAGGCATCTGTGTTATTTATTTTTATGGGGAGAAGTTAACAAAATATGAAAAGTGAATGATGAGATAAATGTGTTATACTATTGTATTTAACAAGGAGCTATACAAATATATACAGCATAGAGCATAGTTGCACACACATACATCCAGTTTGTGTGTCATTGTTTTATAAAATTCAGCAAAATGAACCATTCACACATAATGTTCATTTGTATTCATTATATATAACAACGTTGGCCGCGGTTTCATATGCTCAATGTGAATGTTGGTGAAAGTCCTTTCTTACTAAGTACACTTAAATAAAAAAATAAACTGATTGCAGTCGTGTGTGTGCAGTGATTTAAGATGAAATTGAAATGAGCTTTTCTGGTACAGTACTTTTTATGAAATGGCTAATTAATGACAACAACCAAATGCTTTCTAAATGTATTAAATATACAAACCATCAACACTACATAGAGGAGCATGGGAAAAGGAGTATGGCAAAGCTAATTTGATGATGTGACTGCTACCTTTGCTGTGGACATAGCTATACAACCTTTATGGGCATCTTAGGATGAAAACAATCCTTAGAAAAATCTCACTTTTGAAATAACAACCCAAAAGTAAACTTTTAAGTATAACAGTTACAGTTACAGTTGGACATTTAGCAGACATTTTTATCCTGAGCGACTTACAGCCCCATGTCGACATAGGGAGAAATGACAAATTAATAGCTAGACAAATGGATTACCCACACAGCTATACATTAGGTTTAAATAGGAACTAATCTGCAGGCCTATTTGCAATATGTCCTATATACCTACTATCTGATCACAACACTCATGGTGAATATGTGCCAATAATACTAGAACAACTAAGCTATAGCATTGTGAAAATGCTGGAAATAATGTGTTTTTAGTCTGCGGTGGAAAACATCCAGTGATTTAGCAGTGCACACCTCAACAGGAAATAACTACAATGCTCACAGATTGCATGGCAGTAGTTTTAGAACCTGACTAATCACTGTTAGTAACCTTCAAGACACTGGAGGACACAGACATACTCCAGCTCTTGAAAACCCATAGTGCAAATACATTGATAAGTATATAATATATGCAGATAAGTATAACTGCAAGGTTCACAGATTGCATGGATGCATGGCAGTAGTTTTAGAACTTGACTAATCACTGTTAGCAACCTTCAAGACACTGGAGGACACAGACATACTCCAACTCTTGACAACCAATAGCGCAAATACCTGTCCACTAGATCCATCGCATCAGCAGTCCTCCAGTCTATGTCTTTTCTCCATTATTAACCTCCTTAGCCTGTGGCTATGTTCCTTCAGATTTTAAGATGGCCCAGGTTACCCCAGTCATTAAGAAACCTACCTTAGACCACTCTGATGTCAGTAATTTCCTCTGCTGTTCTTCATTTACGCTAAATCTCCTGGCTCAGTCATGAATTCACACGGCTTTTCTTACCACTGCTATGCTGATGATGCCTGACTATTCCTCTTTTTCTTTCCATCTAACACGTAGATTAAGGAAGAAATATCTGCCTGCCTGGATGATATCTCAATGTGGATAGCTAGGCATCACCTGAAGCTCAACTTCAACAAGACAGAGCTGATCTTCTTCCCACACAAGCTTAGTCCTCAATGCTACAATAGCTCTCCATCACTGTCAATGGTACTACGGTGGCTGCCTCCCGCTCCGCAAAAAACCTGTGCGTGGTTCTGGATGACCAGCTGGACTTCAAGGAGAACATCATGTATGGTTCTCATTCGTCCCAACTGCAGAGCTTCTCCACCCTAGCTCCCCAGTGGTGGGACAAACTCCCCCTTCCTCTACGAACAGCTCAGTATCTGCCTCTTCAGATTCTACCTTGTCTGACATTCACACTACACCTCTATGCAGAGCTACAATATGCACTAATTGTACGTCGCTTTGGATAAAAGCGTCTGCCAAATAAATGTAATGTAATGTAATGAGCTACCCACCAATTAAGCAGAACTTGCATGTATCACTTATATCTTGTATCCTGATGTTCTAGAACTTTCATGTAGCACTTGTAGCTTGATACTGATGTTATTTATTGTGTCTCTTGTAATTGTACCTCCCTTTTGTCTTGACTTGGCTGTAGCTTTACTGACTTAGCTCTAAGACTTAGCCATAGCTTTACTGTGTGATGGTTCCTGCCATCTGCTTGTTCCAGCTGTACCCATAGCACTGTCCTCTGGCCTAGCAACTGAAGAGCTCAGCTGGTGGATTGTATAGTGGATTCTATAGTGAAAAGATATTATGACTGACTGCACTTATTGTATAGCTTGGGCAGGCTACTGTGTACCTCCCGAATTGGAGTACATTTCAGCAGTAGGATGTGCCGACAATTAAAATTTTCTATTAGGCATTCCAAATTGGGGAAGAAAATAAAATCAACAATTATCCAGGGGTCAGCAGTATTTATAATAATACTGTTTCAAATTTGAATGTATGTATTGCTATATTGGTGAGTCACTTATTTAGTATGGTTCATACCTCTGCAGCCTGCAAACCAACTTACACCTTCACCCTTCTTATAGTAGTTTATAGATGCCACGGCCTTCACAGCTGTCTCAGTCACTAGATCACTGAACCTAAATGATCAATTATTGCATATTCTGTAAGATTCCTAAGAAAAAATGCTTTACTTTAATGAACTTAACATGAGTTAATTGAGGGGTGCATATTCTTCTTTATCACAACCCCCTACTCTTGCCAATAACAAATAATGTTATATGTGCCAATAAGATTTTTTTTTTTAAGGTAAATCTCTAAAAATAGATGAAGAAACCAAAAATGAGGAACAGGACACATCATGGTAGTTTAGTTAGCATGTGGCATCACTTACACAGGCAAAATGTGTTTTTAAGGAAAAGTCCAACAACCAAGTGACATATTATACCAATCCAGCTGGCAACATGAGCAGTAAAATGGAATGTTGAGTACAGAGGGGTGGATATGGTGAAATCATTGGATTGTAATAGTGTGGTTGTCTTTAGCCACAAATCTACAGTTGAGAACGAGCTGAGCTGAGGAGGCGCACTGGAACGACTGAACGAGGGTTGGTGCGCGAGTCCCACTGATGCTACACTGGAGGAGTGACTGTGTCAGATAACTTTTCTTCCTCTTTGGAAATATTCTAACTGGGTTACACAATCAGACGAGCAGTGCTTCCAATGTCCTCATTCTTACTTCCAATGTTCTAAACAAAATGTTGAATTTAGCAAGCATTTGTTTTCAGAAATAGCCCAAAAATAATCCCAATTTTAAATTCGGACTGCACTGTTTTGAGAATTGTTACTGACTCTTTAATGAAGGGATGCTACTTGTTTCCCAGACTTAAAATATTGCAGATGCAACAACATGATTTAAAACAAGCCAAAAGTTCATTAATGGGCAGTGAAAAGAGTGGACGATGACATAAAAAACAGGAAAGGGCTCAGAAAATTCTATGAGGGCATGAGTCATTGATAATAACAAGAACACGTAGAAATATTCAGCTGGGACACACCTTCAGCATCACAATGTAAGCGGGAAAAAAAGCTGAAATAATTGTAAATAAATCCCCCCGTACCTCCAAAAGCTCATCAGACCCTACACACCTGCCAGATCTCTGCGTTCCGCCTCCTCAGGACGACTGGTACCCCCCCCTCTTCATACTAGCACCCGGTCTCGACGTCTGTCTGTCCTGGCCCCACGGTGGTGGAATGAGCTCCCCGTGGAGGTCAGAACAGCAGAAAGTCTGACCGCTTTCAAGCGCAGATTGAAGACTCACCTTTTCAAGCTGCACCTCTCTCCACCCCTCCCTACCTCCTTGTGACTATTATCAGAATTGTGTATTCCCCCCCCCCCCCCCAAAAAAAAAAAAAAAAAAAAAAAAAATTCCCCAATCATACTGACTGCGCCTAGCGCTTAGATTCGTGTTTGCCTTTTTAGGATTGTTTTAACGCACTTGTTACTTGTTTGGAAATGCACTATGTACGTCGCTCTGGATAAGAGCGTCTGCTAAATGTCTATAATGTAATGTAATGTATGTAATTTTGGGTTATCAGTATGCCTGGATGTTGACTTGAAATAGGAATGACTTGCTGGAGATGGGAATTGATCAAAGGAGAGTGGTTGATAGTCTACCGGAACTAAATGGGAGGCAGACACACACACACACACAGGATGTTAGTTTGGTTAATGTAATTAATAGTTTGTTGATTTGGGATAGACCTGCCGGAGAGGAGGAAGTACAAATGGGTGTCCATTGACAGTCTATCAGAAGGGGAGCAGACATGCATACAGAGGTAACAATGACTAATGACCATTTGGGTACCTGACACCTTACTGGCACATTTTGTTCTGGGAACGAGGTATAAAGCTGGTGCTTGAACAACACTATATTGTAATTGACCTGCCTTGCTTTTAGTCCTTACTTCATTCCTTACTCCCACCCCAAACTAGTTACTTTGTTACCACTGATAAGGGGAGCCATACTGTTGGTAAATCTAAATATTGCTAAATAATATAATCTCTGCATTCAATAAGCAAAATCAATTAAGGTAATAATTTTTTTACTACAAAAGAAAGAAAAGTTGAACAGATGGCTGTCCTTGGGATTATAAACATTTTGCAAAATATGTGAGAACATTGTGTAGCCAGTATACTCGGATGTACATGGTATAACTAGTGTGTACTTAGGTGGATGTGGCGCAGCCAAGGTAGTCTGGAAGCACAGCCTGTCTTGGCATCTGCCTGAGACATCAGCACACAGTCTGAGAATTTGGGGCCCAGAGTTGCCCTGTGCTGGTCCACAAATAAACCGCCAGGCCAAAGGGCCTGTCCCAGCCGACCGCAGCAAACATTGGAGCTGAAAACACACAAGCCCAGGCTCCCATCCAGCAGTTTTCATTCACAAATCAATTATAGCTTCACTGTGGCTGTCCCCTGGGCCCAGTAGTTCAAAACTTTGAATCCCTATCTGATTGGATCAGATTTGGATTTTGGGTAGTTCAAAACCAAAAAACATGATTGGGATCACATTGATATCCGATCGGATCAGGAAATCAAATCCAAGCTTTAATCTGGATCAAATCTTCAAAACATAGGATTGGGATCAGTTTGATCCAAAAAATCTGGATTACCTTGATCCAACTGGAGGGGTGGATTTAGAGTGAATTACCAGAGCAATATGTACTATACAATTAATTTAAAAATAATGAGTTTATGATTGTAAAATTATCTCAACAAAAATGATGTCAATCAGAAATGTAATTTTGATTTATGAAAAAATATTTTCAACAAAATAGGCACAAGTCCATCATCTGTGATCAATTTTCTAAAGTAATTGTGGACAATAGTATCTCGCATTGTCCACAATGTCACAGAGGGGGCAGGTAGTGATATTGGGTAGCACAATACAAGCCAGTATTATGTTGCATGCTTTTTGTGGTTCCACTCGCAGATAGTTTAGGCACGCAAAGTGCCTCTTGAATACCTCATTTAGGCGTTCAATGGCACACCTTGTTCTTCCATGGGCATTGTTGTAGCTCATCTCTGAGGGAGTGTTGGCCGTGGAACTGAAACCAGACTTTGGATTCAGCTCCTCAAAGCACGCCTTGATGATGCTGCTGCTCTGCAGCTGCCTTTTAATGAAGAGGATCCGGCAATTTTTTGTTGTTGTTACCCTATTAGATTCCTTATTTTGTATTAAAAAAGGGTTATGTACTTGAACAATTTCATTAATCATTATATCGTTAATAAATGGCTCTAAATTGCTATACTATCTGTCTTCCTTATGTAGTTCTTCATATTAAAGCACTGATATTCAGGATCTGGTAATCTTGAAAGGTCTGAATCTAGATCAGGGTGATCCTATCCTGAATTGCTTTGAAATACCGGGACACACTTTGGCTGAGTTCTCTGATACTGGATCACAAAATATGGGATTTTTAAATCTGATCCGATTGTATAGAAATTAAAAGTTTTGAACTACTGGGCCCTGGTTTCCGCCTGGTCAACCTGCAGCTTCTAATTAAATCAGCCAACACCATTCTCACACTGGTACACTGTGGGACAGTAATGTAACCTGACATATTCTGTAAAACCGATGGAAATGTGTCTCAGTTATTCTTGTTCCTCTCAGGACTGTTGGCTCTGTAGGGTATGTGAGCTGGCATCATAGCCAGGAAGTCTACATTCCACTGGAATTGTTTGTGTCTGTGTCTTGAATGGCTTCTTTACTTTACAGAAATGGAATATAGTGCAATATATTGTAAATATGTTCGGGAAAATGGTAATGACAAATATATTTGTCATTAATAACTTATCTACCAACTTTTCTGATCTTGATCATTTATTTTATGTCAATATAGTGGGACTATATTCTATTTTGTAAGAAAGTGCATTCATTAAACACTAGAATGGCCTCTAAACGTTATGATGTGTGGCTATTCAACATGTAATGAAAAGCACATTTTCCAAGTGAAAAATTTCCAGCAAATCTAAAGGAAGTTTTAATGGGATATTTACAATAAAAATAAATAATGGAATGAAATATATTGTAGGTACTTAGTGAAGTTTCTGTTGAGAAACCTGCCAGATTTGCAATTGATGGTACAGGAGAATTTGGCAGTTTGTGGTCTACAGCAGCTTTATGTTTTCAGTGGCTGTACATATGAACAGATGAATGTTATAGTGTGCATTCACAATATTGGGATAGCAGGTATGCCATCTGCCAAGTTCTGGCTTGGCGGGGCATGCCCCATACCTATACCAAGAGTTTGGCACTTTTCAGGATTTCCTACAGAAATAACCACAATGACCACAGACTCTCAGCCCTTAAAAACTCCTCCTGCCAAATTTGTCATCAAAAATCCATACCCTCAAACAATAATTCTCCCCATTGGATAATGACATCTGATCCGCCAAGAACAACATCTCATCATACTCTGATTTGTCAAAGTATTGCAGGATACACAGGCAAAAGCCCTATATGGCAAGCCTGTTGCCATGAAGCTACTTTGGCTTAGTGGTAGGAGTATAGGCTTTCCATGCTATAAGTCCAGGTTTGATCCCCTGCCAGGTGCCCAAGGGTAAATTAATTCTCAACAAAAACAATGTGCAAGTGTTTTGGTTTTCACATGTAAGAATGTTCTTTTCACACTACATAATGTATTTTTCTTGCAAAGGCTAAGAAATTTAATGGTAATAACTGTTCACTGTACTTAAAAAGAGGTGAAAGTCAGCTGACATGGTCTGGTAGCCTAGCCTACTCACTACCAAGGTAATGTTTACAGAGTTTGGGAAGAAATATCTGCCAGGCACAGAAAATGAAGTTTTAAGACAAAATATCATCTAGGTAAAATCATGTTGTTCTATTAATGTAGATAAAAAGATAAATAACTGTGCCATTGGCTACATGTTTTCAACAAACATGCTTCAAAAACTGTGCTCTATCTTACACTCAGCACTTAGTGACGGTAACCTAAAGGCAAGTGTCTTTGCTAGATTCAGACTTACGCAATTGTCATTTTACCATCCAGCGCTCACATTGTTTAAATAGCAAGTAAACTTGCGCTGAACTGGGCGGATAAGTCTAAAATGAAGTATTATACAAGAAACAAAATTCATAAATTTGATAAAAATATTTCAGATAAATGTCTGAAATGTAGAATACACCAAGATTCGATGTTACATTCATTTTGGGAATGCGAAGGTATAAAAACATTGTGGAAAGAGATGGAAAAATTGTTATTACAAACTATAAAAAATATATATACTTTACACCCTCATTATGTTTATTACATGAATTGAAAAGAGATCAGGATTTAATGTAAAACTCAATTAAAAGTTTTACTGGTCTTCTTCATAGTTTTGAAAAAAAGTTATACTGAAAAATTGGAAAGCAAGTGTAGTGCCGAAACTGTAAAAATGTAAGAATTTGATATTTAAATATTGAGAAAGTTATAGCAAGAGAACGGAATATGGAAGACCAGTTTAATGAGACATGGAATTAACTACTAAGGGCAATAGATATTAGAACCTGAATTGATGACAGCGAAAAAAAGGAGGGAAATGATTTGATTTAGATTTTCCATGAAGCTAGAACATTTGGCAGCATTTTCCTGATGGTAGAATATTATTTTATAATCCTTCTTGATCCAGTGTGTGCCGGATGGTGCGACTTGAAACTGGTGTATCAGAGTTTTTAAGTTGAACTTCAAGATCTTTTGAAATTATTCTAGGGTTTTGATCAACTGTTCGGATCAACTTTCGACGAGCAATGGCATCAATTATTTTTTTGCGGCCACGTCCTGTGCGGTTGGTCACTGTTCCATGGGCTGCAAACTTTTAAAAAATATTGTGGACTGAGCTTACAGGAATGCCCAGGTGTTTGGAGATTGTCTCTTGTAGCCTTGGGACTGTTTGTGTTTTGTGATAATAAGGTTTCTGACCTGTACAGGGACTTTCTTTTCCCTTTTCCATGTCACTGGTGGTACAGACAGTAGATTTCACTCTTCAAAATGTGTTTTCTCCCTTCAAAGCTTGTTGGTTGGCAATGTATTACTTTATAGGCACGTGCAACTTACCGCCGGTGGGTTTAATTGTAGACTAAACGAGAATCACCTGGCTTCATTTACAATTCTCCAAAAGGGTGCCAATAATTTTGTCCAGACCATTTTATTATTTTGAAGTGAAAAACTATGATTTCATGTATTTATTTATTTTCCAAATCGTGGGTACATGCGAATCCAACTAATACACATTTGCTTGCTTAAAAGTTGCTTTTATTTAAGTTTATTTTAGACGAAACTGGACATATTTAAGAAAATAGAAAGAGTGCCTATATTTTCGGCCGCAACTGTATCTGTCCTGAATACTGATGAAAAGATAGTCATTCCCACTTAAAAATGATACAAAAGTTAGTTTTATGAGCCAAAACAGTTGATTTGTTATATCATTATTTTATTTTTATTTTTTTCATTTGGATAGATTTGGAGACACTAATGGACAACAGGGTACACTGCCTGTATTTTTTATGACAGATCTTTAGTAGTTCTGCATATCACCCTCAGATTTTACACACTTGTGGACACAGAGTCTATGATCCAGGAAATGTATAGTTTTACCTGTTTCACATATGTAGCTCTCAATATTTCATTGCAAACTTTATTTTGACCTAAATTATAAAAAATAAACGAATCTATGTTGTATTGTAAATGATACGACTGTCTTGTTTCATTTAACCCATTCTCCAAGTTTCTGTGATGCTCACACCTGGGGCCACATGTACAAACAATGCTGAGAAGAAAAATTCCCTCAGAAAGCCGCATAAGATAGATTCCATGCAGAAATTCAAATGTATAATATAACATGGGCTGTGAAGATTTGCGTACCTCTGCACACAATGGACACCATACATACGCAATGGTTGGGGTTTGTGTGATATGGTGACACTCAGTGAGCTATTATGCAACACGAGGGATGGTGTTGTAAGAGGAAACACCAAATAAAAAATAATTCAGGAGCTCATTACTGGCAGGAACTGACCCCAATTTCATTGCATTACATTGTTAGCTTTCACAACAGCAGTATTTGGTTTGACCTCATTTTTAAGATTGGCACTGAAGGTGAGATCATTGTATTACTTAGGTGCAATAGAACAAACAATATTGGCTGTAAACAGCTGAGGATAAATTACACAGAAAGGAGGTTTACACTTGGTAGTCAAGTTATACTTGTTGTCGAGTTACTTTGATAAAAATACATGTTTTAAATTGCAACTTTGTAGATAGATAGAATCCAGTTTTACTCAAATACTACAACTGACAGTGATGGCTAGCTAAATTATATAGCTAGCCAATTTTATAAAGACCCCGGATGTGTTATGTTTGTTATTCACAGGTGTATAGCCTTTATTATGTAATTAACAGGACAGCTTCAAAACAGACAGGAGCTCTATGGATATGTTTAGACCCAAGGGATCTGAACAAAGCCATCAAGCGAGAGCATTTCAAGTTGTCGATGTCATCTAACAGACCACTCCGATGTCGTCTAACAGGACAGCTCCAAAACGGCATGCATGCAGTAACCACCTGCGTACTGAACCGACGTTCCGTAATGACCGCGTCACTACCGCAGTGCGTACTGGGAACTGGAGTACTTATTGTTAAACTCATAACAACACAGGATGAGCTCTAGTTGAGAATAAGGGTAGCTGGGCTCAGGCAACAATATATGTTTGTGCCACTGTCATATTTGGCAATCAATGCTTCATAAAACTTATCAGATTACTAGAGTTAGCTGGATAACTACACTGAGAAAAATCCGTAGCAGTTTTTTTTACTTCAGTCCATGTTCCAGATTTGGGAGGGTTCCGGGTTTTACTCTGTAGCTAACTCAGCAATCCTGCTTTGTGGAATACCCCCCAGGGGTGTCCAATCTTATCCGCAAAAGGCCGGTGTGTGAGGTTTCGGGGTCGGAGGACCAGACGCAACCGTGAGGGGATCAATAAGTAACCCACAATACGTGGGAACCACTAGAAAGGAGAGGAAAATTAACACAAAAAGGGAAATAACTCCCGGCGTATCAGCCAACAAAACCAACCCAGATAAGAGGGCGAAGAGTCTAGCAGACTCGAGCAGATAAAAAAGGAAGGGAAAGAGATCCATGAACGGAACAGGAAAAACTAAACACAAAAGGGAAATAACTCGTAGCTAAAATAGCGTATAGCTAAAATAAAACTACCCAGAAAAGAGGGCGAAAACAGGCTCGCAGACTCCAGCAGAAAAGAGAAAGGAACAGAAAAGCCTCGAGCTCAATAAACTATAAATGAGCTAAATAAAGAGGCAATACAGAAAAAAGGTGAACAGAGGTACTCCTCAATTGAAGACAGGTAGGCAAATAAAGAAGGACTCAGAAATTAGAAATGAGCGAAAGAAAAGGCGAGAGGATCCAAAAGATCTAATCCTACATTCAAAGCTAATGGAAGTTCATGCATTTCTTTAGTTTAAACGAAAAAGAAAGCCTATACTGGTACCTGACTTAAGCGTGGCAAGTTTGACACAAAAGCACCGGATCGGAAAAGCGCAGTGCTTAAGTAGCCAGCTAAAAATGAGAGATGAGTGCCGGTCGGTGGAAAAACACGGCAATCGCACCGTCCAGAGGCTGCGAGGGGAACTTCCGCAGAGAAGAGACGGCAAACTGCAAAACCATGAAACTGTGACTATGACAACTAATTCTAGTTAGTTGTCTAGTTATAACAACTAGTTAACTGATCATGGTCTTCATTCAAGACCGTTATAAGTAGATGTCTTAATGCTGGGCTAAAACAAAAACCAGCACCCACACCAGCCCTTATAGGATAATACTGGACACCCCTGCTCTAAACCCCCCAGATAGCAAAGAAACATCATAGCTAATGATGATATAATTTTATAACTACATTTTACCAATTCTTGCTCAAAATTGTAGTCAAAATCTACAAAAAACAAATCAAAATACTTTTGAATTAGGCTACTAAAATAGATAACACATTAACATCAATTTTAAAAATGAAAACATCTTTATTGATTTTAAACCTCTGCTTAATGGACACAATACATGCAATCATTTAAAAACGACAGTTCAAGTGTTTTAAAAGCTAACCTCGTCTACAAATAATGTTTGTTTACTGTTCACAATGTGGGTCACGGTGTGAGCTGCCATGATGATGTGATGTCAAGTTTTTCTTAGTTGGGAGGTCGGGGTTAATTTCCCGATCCCTAATTTCCAACATGGAACTCCTAGTTGAAAGGATGTTTCCTACAGTTTCCCTTGTCGGATATCGGGATTCCTAGTTGGAAATTAATAAACGATTGCAGCATTAGCATCAATCACAAATATGCTTTGGTGTTAAGTCTCGTTCTGTTTATTTTCCTATGTCACCGTCGTCGTAGCAACTAAAACTTTGAAGTTAACCAATTTAACTTACCACGTAGCATACACATATACGAGCATATAGGCTGTAGCCTACAGCAGTGACCGCAGAAACAGACAATGAATAATTCTAACGTTTTTTTTTATTTGAAAATGAAAGCGCACCTGAATCTGATTAATCTGATCAAAAAGCAATGTTATTCATCAGTATGATGACTTTGGTTGTTATTGTTACATTGATACAATGTTTCCATTTCAACCTAATACATCGGTGACCATTACCATCAGAAAGTGAATGTTGATTCCACCATTGAAAATTGGTTGATGACTGATACTGATGCTTATAACACAATATCAATGTTGATTCAATACTTCCTTGGTATCTGGGCCATCACTATGGACAAAACATTAATCTTTTTTTGTTCAGGTAATTGAGTTAGTCAGACCAGAAAAGTCTTTTTGTGGAGCCTGTAGTATAAAATTATTCATTCATTATAAATCGTTATTACATTTCTCATATATATCTCATTACTGTTTGAGACTGTTTGGTATACAAGGACACTGCAAATGCAATTGCAAGTGCAATATCATGGTTGAGATACTATTAGTATTTGTCATGGGTTGTGGCTTTCTCCCTCGTTTGTGCCAGTTAGCAATCTATGAGATTTTTTTCCGCGTTCCATCTCTGGGTTTTGCTCTTCCCCGCTAATTATAAATGTCACCTGTTTCCCTACCTGTTATTTCACCTGTTTCCCTACCTGTTAGGTATTTAAGCCTCTGGCTTCCGCTTCCGGATGTTTTGTTGTCGTTTTGTGCCTTTATGAAGTCAGGGTTAGTCATTTCTGTCTCTCTGCAGTTTAAAGAAAAATATATATATTTTTTTATCGCAGCTTGAGATTTTCTCATCTTGAAGCCAAGGGAATTTGTTTTTCTGTTCCCTTTTCTTTTTTCTCTCTACGCTTCCACTCTCTCATTTTCTGAGGGAGTGAGTTTTATTTTTGTTTCAGTCATTTCACCAGTTATCGGGCGTTATAGTCACATCCCAAAGGTGCCTTGTTTTTTCTTCTTTCCTCTCACTATTTTATTTAGTGGTGGCTATTCAGAGTCTCCTTTCTGCCCATGTTACGAGGCTAGCCCGTTTTATAGGGGTGTGTTATTGTTTGGCTACAACCAGGGATTTTATATCCCTTTTTTCCTTTGTCGCATTTGGCTCATCGTTATTTTGCACAAACCCTCACACTATTACGTTCTTACCTCATGCAATCACACAAAATTCAACTTCACACATCCACACAATAAAGCGATGGAGAAACCTGCTACAGTATCGCTACCCTGGCGGAGACGGGTTAGCCTCATGGCGGCCTCCTGACCAGAAATGTTGTGATCAAAGACTAACACCATCTCCTCTATCAGACTATCTGCATTGTTTATTTACAGGGCGGTTGCCCGAATCAGGGGGTCTGCCCAGGCAAGGGTGATCCCGGTGAGCAGCGATAAAATGAATACTACCACTACTCATGAAATTTTTTATTTTTACAGGTAGTTTCATTGAGATCAAGATCACTTTTACAAGAGAGACCTGTGAACAAAATAAAAACATGTATAAAACTTTAAAAGCAAGTACAATTACTTGTTTTTAAAGTTAGATACATTAGTACAACCCACGTTAACATTCAGCATTCAAAAAGCATACAGGGAATCAAAGGAAACACGTACATACAACATTAAGAAAATCCATGTAAAAAACTTTAAAATTTTCTAAAGGAATAAGACATTCTAGTTTAAAGGTTTTTTGCAATTCATTCCAATTATGAGGGGCATAATATTGAAAACCTGTTTTGCCCAGCTCAGTATTTGTATGTGATGTATCTAAGGCTAAGAAGTCCTGAGACCTGATACCATAGTTACTGGATTTAAACATAATTAATGATTAAGAGATAAAGGGGAAGTTTTTTTAGTAAAGCCGTGAGGGCTGAGCTTTAAAAAAATAAACACTGGGATAAGAAGACCCGACACTTCCCCGACTCCCCGTCATACCGGATGGGCAGTTGGAGTTTGGGCTCCCCAACAGTGAGTGGGATGGGCTGGGGGGCGGGGGTTCTCAGGAAAGCAAAGTCTTCTGTGAAAGCATACATGAAACCGGAAATAATATCGTAAAACTATAAAGTGCACTCTCCTTTATCTCAGTGAGCTATTAATGCAACAAAAGGGATGGTGTTGTAGGAAGAAACACCTCACAAAAAATAAACCAGCAGCTGATTACTGGCAGGAACTTACATTGTTACCTTTCACAACAGCAGTGATTGGTTTGACTTCATTTCTTAGATTGGCGCCGAAGGTGAGATCATTGCATTACTTAGGTGACCAGATTAACCTTTTATTATCCCAGGAAGGAGGAAGCTGGCATTGCTTTCTTTGTTCTGGAAAGTCTGGTGAGGATTTAGCAGATAATAGATACATCACTGTGCAGATGGAACTTTATTTTTTCCAATTGTTTTAAAACATAGTTTTTTCATATCACAACTGATTAGATTTTTGTGGCACCTATTTTATTTTCATATCTCAACAAAAAACTTTTTTAGCCTATAAAAATGGCAAGTTACTCATAAAACACATACAAGCACTGTAAAAATATCACAAAGTAGGCCTGCCATTAGAAGTATTGATATCAAATTGAGGCCAAGTTAGAATAAACAATATTGGCTATCTTAGCTCACACAAATTAAATAAGCTCTATTCCAAAGCAATGCTTCCCAATGTTTTCTAAATTATTTAATGCAACTTGTACCTGTTTTTTTCCCCATCTTATCATATGAAGAGATGGTCATTCAAACTTTATGTGTCACATCAAAGTGTCAAATAACAAAAATGGCTTCATGAAGAAGCCATCATTTAAATGGACGTTGTAAACAGCTGAGGATAAATTACACAGAAAGGAGGTTTATACTTAGTTGTCAAGTTATACTTGTTGTCAGGTTACTTTGATAGAAGGTACATGTTTTATATTGCAACTTTGTAGATAGATAAACAGATAGATAGAATACTTCTCCAGTTTTACTCAAATACTACAATTGACAGTGATGGCTAGCTAAATTATATAGCTAGCCAATTTGATAAAAACCCCGGATATATGGCGAGCTCTAGTCAAGAATAAGGGTAGCCGGGCTCAGGTATAGGTTTAGGTTTGTGCCACTGTCATATTTGGCAATCAATGCATCATAAAACTTATCAGATTACTGAGTTAGCTGGATAACTGCACTGAACAAAATCCAAATTTTACTTCAGTCCATGTTCCAGATTTGGGAGGGTTCCGGGTTTTACTCTGTAGCTAACTCAGCAATCCTGCTTTGTGGAATACCCACCAGGGGTGTCCAATCTTATCCGCAAAATCTAGGTGCAGATTTTTGTTTTAGACCAGAATTATAACAGCTAATTCTAGTTAGTTGTCTAGTTATAACAACTAGTTAACTAATCATGGTCTTCATTCAAGACCGTTATAAGTAGAATCAGGTGTCTTAATGCTGGGCTAAAACAAAAACCAGCACCCACACCAGCCCTTATAGGATAATACTGGACACCCCTGCTCTAAACCCATCACTATGGACAAAGCATTCATCTTTTTTTTGTTCAGGTAATTGAGTTAGTCAGACCAGAAAAGTTTTTTTGTGGAGCCTGTAGTATAAAATTAATATGTCTCTTAAAATGGGAAACCAAATGTCAATTTTGTATTGTTAATGTAATTCATTATAAATCACTATTACATTTTTCATAAATATCTCATTACTGTTTGAGACTGTTTGGTATACAAGGACACTGCAAATGCAATTGCAAGTGCAATATCTACAGTGTGCAGTTTACTGACATCCAAGTAAACCCAGGACTAGAGCTTATTTAATGACTGATAAAGCTAATCACAATTTGTTTTGATCAATTGATTTCACACATATACTGTACTAGTCATTACTAGTAGAACTCATATGACATGTGTTGGTACGATATGTAATACTGTATAAAATTATTACTAATTAAAAAATATATAATTTTTCAATCTTGGTATTTCTATTATATTTCTATTATTTCTATTATCATGCCACTATTTGTATTTAATGTGTGTGATTCGCTTCATGCAAAAGCAGTCTGTGAAGGCTATAGAATTTGAAATATTATAGTGTATCCTGTTCAGTGTTCACATGCTTTGAAAATGCTGTGTATTTGTCCTTCTGAAAAATGACTGAAAAAGTTCTCTTCTGTGGGTACAAAACTATACAGGATGTGTTGACACCAAGCTGGAAGAAGGAAGCCAAAGTAGTAACACACTTCAGCAAAAAAAACTACTTTTACTCAACTCTCCTTCCTCATCTCTGCTTCATCTGCGCACCTGAAAGCCAAATTATCCAGCTAATCATTCAACTAACATCTGAACTCTTGCCCCATCAGTTGTCTGAGGTTCGGTAGACTGCTTTGACAAGGGTAATTTTAGTGTTCTGGGGTCAGTAAATTACCAGCTTTTACACTACTGGGTTCCTGAAAATCGTGCCAACTTTTGTGCTTTGATCGGAAATCATGAAGGTCAGCGGTCATGTTAATGAATTTCCAGTAAGGAAACATTTAATATTTCTGACCTTTTCCCATCTGAGAGCCAATGAGCAAACGCATGATGCAAACAAGTCTTGAACACTCGCTGAAAAGTATTCAATAAAAAAATTAATCCTCTTTCAATATTTGCCCATCGCATTGAACACTAAAATAACTCAAGCTGTTTCTATACTTGATTGACATGAAAGGAGATGAACTGTGGGATACCTCAACTGGTAAATGCTTGTTAGGGTAAGCAGAAGGAAGTACTATTTTAGTTGACCTTGGTATACAGGGGCTTTCATGGTTGAGATACTATTACTATTACATTCTTACCTCATGCAATCACACAGAATTCAAAATCACACATCCACACAATAAAACCCCAAACTTGGGTTATTTTTGCATTTCTTCTTCATTTTTGTCTTCTTCTTCTTGCTGATTTCATCATTTAATTCAGCTCTGTTTAGTTAAAATGAAAAACAACTTAAGCACACCTAAGTAATGATTACAAAAACCCAATTCCAAAATAAAAGTCACCGTTGCACCCGTCATGCATAGTGCCCACTGTACAAGCAGATGTGGATGGATCATGGCAAGGGTTATTTCTCCTGACTGGAAAAAAGTCAGGAGAAACAACCCTTAAAGGGATCCATCCACATCTGCTTGTACAGTGGGCACTATGCATGACGGGTGCAACGGCGACTTTTATTTTGGAATTGGGTTTTTGTAATCATTACTTAGGTGTGCTTAAGTTGTTTTTCATGGTTTGGGGCTCGTTTGATACCTTAGACCCTTGATGACATACAGCCATTTCGCCAGTCATGTGTTCCATACTGTACCAGCGTAATTTACAGCTGAATCTCGTCTCATCCCCCAATTCTCATAGATATCAGTTCAAATGCAGAGAGCTTATAGTATCGCTTGTAACAGTACCTGAAAATAACATATCGAGTGTGACAGACTGGTAGGTAAGGACCCAAATGCACGACGAGACAGAATTTAGAAAATAAAGAGTCTTTATTTTCCGTAGGCACAAGGACAATGTCCACTGTGGAACCCACAGTGAACTGGTGAGCAGGATCAGGCGAAGTAGCCAGGAGTGGTCTTTAGCCTGGGTCGTAGCGAAGGATCAGGCGGTGGCTGAGTCAGGATCCACACAGGGAAGCCAGGGCATGTGGCATCCAGACCTGGTTCGTTTAGCCAGAGTCTAGTAAACTAGAAAATCGGGAAACAAGTACAAACGCGACAAGGACCATAATACTCTGACAACAAATCACAGGAACAGCACGGTAAATATAACTAGTGTCATTAGAGCTGATAAACTGCAGCTTGCGGGAAATGCGTGCGAAATCAGCGAATTGATTGAACAATTAGAAAACGCATGAGGAATGCGGTGAAAGCAATTAAGTGTGAATTGTGTAATTTAACCCTTTCGCACGTAAGTTCCAAAATATTTTCAACAGCCCCAAAGCGTGAGTTTTTTTTTGTTTTTTTTCTGTGTGCAACAGGTGTTCTATAATTCTATTGTTACGTCACAGCAGTAGCCTTCGCACGGTTGAGAGTTCGCTAATATTAGCACACACGCATACATACATATACATAGCCTACACTATATATATATATAACAACACTAGATGACTCTCAGTATGTGTGAGGCGATGAGGGACAGTCATCATCTGACTCCGTAGCTAACTGCACCGTCTTTCATTTGCATCAATAAAAATATCTGTCAGCTAATTGTGTGGTGAAAATGTTTTTATTTTAAATATTTTTCGCATGTTTTTAAATAGTTGTTACAAATGGCGTGTTCCGATTCAAGCAACCATTGCAATGGACACCCATGATGTTGGTAAAGTACATTTTTGAAGGTTGTACGTTACTGCTTACCATATGCTATGAGATGCTATTCTTCTTCGTGTTTTTTTACGGCGGTTGGCATCCAGCTTGTTGGTGCATTACCGCCACCTTCTGCTCCGGAGTATGCTATTGATCTCTGATAAAGCTAATAACACGGGCGCAGCCATTTAACGTCATCTCTGGTCCAACCAAAGATGATAACGTGACAAGATAACTCACTTCCAGGTTAACTTGGTTGAGAATTGATATGGTTACAGTTGGGAGCAAGTGGAGTATCTTTTCATCATGCATCATCTTTGTGCAAGATGGCAGCGCCGCAAACCAATATTAGCTTACTGCCGGACTTTTTTCGGAAATGCGTTTTTCGAGTATTCCGTCAATTATTTTGATCACGGATGAGTTTACCCGTGATGTAAAACATTGTAAAGTGTAATCGCTATATCACAATCGCTTGCGTATATTATATTTTCTGTCAGTCCGTAGTTAGCTCATTTGGACAGCTTGGTTAGCAATGACGTTAGCGAACTGTAGCTAAATCAACGTTATAGGCTAGGGGGTATTTGCTGCTTACATTACTTCTGTGAAAGTGTGAACGTCTGCATAAACAAATAAATGTAAATGTTGTAAAGATGTTTATTTGGTACAATGTTTTTGTGGAACTGTGTGTTTAGTCCTAGGGTTAGCCCACAGGCCTATTGTTGCGTCAGCCCACAGGCCTATTGTTGCGTCATTCGTTAATAGACGTTCTAATCTTGTGTTCTAATCACACCGGTGTGACCGTACGCTTCAGGGACCACTCTAGCGCTGTACAACCGGTGTGACCGTACGTGTCAAAGGGTTAAGATGTGGTGCGAGTAGTAATTGTGCAATGTGGACACAATTAGGTAATGAACGCAGACATGACACAATCAGGTTCAGGGAAAACAGAGGAAAACACCAAGGAAGGGAAGGGGAGCAGGAGCGGATCGTAACATCGAGAGTCTTTTG
The DNA here is from genome assembly GCA_022702515.1 of Ilyophis sp. 1 JC-2022. NCBI lineage: Eukaryota > Metazoa > Chordata > Actinopteri > Anguilliformes > Synaphobranchidae > Ilyophis > Ilyophis sp. 1 JC-2022. The sequence goes on along the minus strand of JAKUDI010001747.1, from coordinate 624 downwards.
ATGTTGATTGGTCACAGACTTCAGGAAGTAACAGTATGCAAAGGATATGCGACCAAATATTAAATATGATACTTTAAAAATATGTTAAAGCAAAGGGTATGAATACTTATGTAAATGAGAAATTTTCGATTTTTAATACATTTGCAAAAATTTCTAAAAACATGTTTTCACTTTGTCATTATGGGCTATTTTGTGTAGAATTTTGAGACAAAAAATGAACTCAATCTATTGTAGAATATGTCTGTAATGTAATACAACGTAGAGAAGGTGAAAGGGGTGGGCAGACTTTCCGGCTTGACTATATCATGTCTGTAGGAACTAGGGTGGGAATATCGTTCGCTGTCGAGTTTATTAATTTTTTATGGATTCCAGCATGTATTCCCGACAGCTACGCTTGCGACAGTAAAACAGCATCACGTCATGCGCGCTGTCATTTTTCATTCAGTCAGCGCATGCTGACAGGCAAAGTTTGGCGTTCCGTCTAAAAAAAAAAAAAATGTAAACGTCATTTTTTGAAAACTAATTTAAGCTACTATCATTTAAAAATCAATATAAAATGTGTTTGCGTAAGCTCTCCATTTTGTGATCAGTCTTCGGAAATGATTCAACTATTCAACAGATTTG
>JAKUDI010001746.1:0-45971 GCA_022702515.1 Ilyophis sp. 1 JC-2022 | reverse complement strand
GGGAGCAGGAGCGGATCGTAACATCGAGAGTCTTTTGATGTTGATTGGTCACAGACTTCAGGAAGTAACAGTATGCAAAGGATATGCGACCAAATATTAAATATGATACTTTAAAAATATGTTAAAGCAAAGGGTATGAATACTTATGTAAATGAGAAATTTTCGATTTTTAATACATTTGCAAAAATTTCTAAAAACATGTTTTCACTTTGTCATTATGGGCTATTTTGTGTAGAATTTTGAGACAAAAAATGAACTCAATCTATTGTAGAATATGTCTGTAATGTAATAAAACGTAGAGAAGGTGAAAGGGGTGGGCAGACTTTCCGGCTTGACTATATCATGTCTGTAGGAACTAGGGTGGGAATATCGTTCGCTGTCGAGTTTATTAATTTTTTATGGATTCCAGCATGTATTCCCGACAGCTACGCTTGCGACAGTAAAACAGCATCACGTCATGCGCGCTGTCATTTTTCATTCAGTCAGCGCATGCTGACAGGCAAAGTTTGGCGTTCCGTCTAAAAAAAAAAAAAATGTAAACGTAATTTTTTGAAAACTAATTTAAGCTACTATCATTTAAAAATCAATATAAAATGTGTTTGCGTAAGCTCTCCATTTTGTGATCAGTCTTCGGAAATGATTCAACTATTCAACAGATTTGTGGAGTGTGTGGACTTCTCTCGGGAGCCTATAACTAACTACAAGTGTAAAACTACAGTGTTTTGATTGGTGGTAGACTAATATCTGACAACAATTTCCTGCTTGGTCATGCACAGATGAGTAGATTTGGAAAGCGAATAACTAACCTAAATTTCCTAAATGATAATCTTCCACCTTTGTCATCTTCAGCTAATAAGAGGAGCCAGCTTGCCTCCAAAAATGGCTCAGGTAAAGATCTCATCTTTCTTCCATGTAAATGTATAGGCTAAATGAGATAGGGGAGGATGGTGACATTTAACTTGAAACTGTTCTGATACAGTGCTGTGATATATGTTTACGCCGTCGACCGATATAAATTATGTACGTGCAGCAACGTTGGACAGTGCATGCGTACACACTACACAGACCCAGACTGTACTAGACACATGCATACACATCACAGCAGCAGCGCTCTACATGCATACCATGAAACAGGCAAGGGATGAAGGAAAGTATGCTGTCATTAACTATGACAGACTGGTGATCAAACCACGAAAGCCTCAAGGGATGATTCTAACCTCACAACACGAGTAAATGTCAGCAGGAACCCACTATGGTGGCTCTTTTTAACAATCTTTTCTCTACCAATCTATCATGTCATCTTCTTCACTCAACCAATTTGACGTTCATTTCCAAACCTTCCCTACATCAGTCTTTGGTACATTACATGCAAATTCCAACCCATATGATCAAGCGAACGAACTTTTGAATGACTCGTCTACTACGTTGCTTCAGTCAGAAAGTGAATCTCGGGACTTGTCAACATCAAACCTTTTACTCAATAATGATCCTGACACAAACTGTTTTGCTCTAATGAAACAAGTCTCTGGAATATCCGACTACTTCAGTGAGAATGAATTCAAATTCTCTGTTGACCCTCAAAAAATTAGGAGTGACTTTTCCCTTATTCATATCAATGTTCGCAGCCTGCCAAAAAACTATGATACTTTATGCCTTTGTTTGACTAACCTTGCTTTCTCTTTCAGTGTAATAGGGCTAACAGAAACGTGGTTGTCTAAAGACAATGCTGATTTGTACTCAACAACTATAAGCATATTCATAGATGCAGAGAAGGCCAAAAGGGTGGGGGTGTTTCTTTATATCTCAATCCGAACATGGTGTATAAAGAAAGGTATGACATTGAAAAGTATTTAACCCTTTCTGCTGAGGCTGTGTTTGTTGAAACCCACCAGGTCATTATTGCATGTATTTATAGACCTCCCAGCTCTAGCTTGTCTGTATTCAATGCTGATCTAACAAATGTCCTAGATGTCATTTCCAAAGAAGGGAAAAACTGCTATTTAATGGGTGACCTAAATATCAATATTGTAAACTATAAGAATGATAATTCAACTAAGGAGTTTATTGACATAATGTATTCCCATTACCTTCATCCTATGATTGCAGTACCAACCAGAGTGACAGAAACATCTGCCACTCTGATTGACAATATCTTTACCAATGTGTTGGATAAGAGCATGAAATCAGGAGTTCTGTGTATGGATATTGCTGATCATTGTCCAATCTTTCTCATATTATATAGGGATCATGATGAGTCTCCATCTATACTCTATCCTAAATATAGGAGAAACTTTAATGAAGCTAATTTGACCAGGTTTGGACTAGTGGTCGGTGAGTATCCATGGACAGATATTCTCCACTCTGTTGATGCAAAAAAGGCTTTTACTTTGCTTTCCGAACGTATTGCCCAGGCCTATGATCTGTGTTTTCCCCTTGTACAGGCATCTTCCAAGCCTCATCATAAACCGATCAAACCATGGATAACCCCAACTATTATCAAATCCCTAAATACTAAACATAGATTGTATAAAAAATATCTTCTCAGTCCCACTCCATTTAATCTTGCTCAATTTAAGAACTATAGAAATAAATTAAACCACATTATTAGAGGAGCTAAAAAACATTACTACAATATGGAATTATCTAAAAACAAAAACAATATGACTCTCTTATGGAGAACAATTAACTCTATCCTCAACAAAAAAAAATAAACGTAATCAGTTGCCTAATGAATTTAAGGTTGATGGGGGTATTATCACTGATCCGCAATTAATTGCCAATAATTTTAATCGTTTTTTCTCAGAAGTTGGTCCAACTCTGGCTTCAAAGATTCCATCTAGTAATTATAGTCCCCTTCAGTTTATGAACCCTCCAATCAATGACAGTTTTCATTTCTTACCGGTTACAGAGGATGAGGTTCGGGAGATCTTGATTAACATGGGGGACTCTTCTCCGGGTTATGATGGTATTGGAGGTAGATTACTGATATCCATTCAAGAATCCATTGTGAAGCCATTATCTCATATTTTTAATATATCTCTGGAGATGGGAATTGTCCCACAGGAACTTAAAATAGCTAAGATCATCCCTATTTATAAAGATGATGACCCAGCCGTCTTCAACCATTACAGACCTATATCCATCCTGCCTGCTTTGTCAAAAATTCTCGAAAAGCTTGTCTATAAAAGATTAATTGAACATCTCAACAAGCACAATATTATTTACACTCACCAGTACGGGTTTATAAAGAAACATTCAACATATATGGCAATTACACATCTAATTAACGAAATATACAAAGCTAAAGACAGAAAGGAAAACACTATAGGTATTTTTTTAGACTTATCAAAGGCATTTGATACAGTCAATCACCATATCCTTCTCCAGAAGCTCTCACATCTTGGAATAAAAAACAATACACTGCTTTGGTTCACCAGTTACCTTAAAGATAGACAGCAGTTTGTATCCTATAATGGGACCAATTCTCCTTTTCTTCCATTACTTTGCGGTCTGCCACAAGGTTCAATTATTGGGCCTTTGTTATTTTTGATATATATCAATGACCTCCCTAACATCTCAGACAGGCTGTCGAAAATCTTATTTGCAGATGACACAAGTGTATTCTATTCACATAAAGATCCTGATACCATTATTAGGGTCTTAAATGAAGAACTTAACAAACTATCAATATGGTTTAAATGCAACAAATTATCACTAAACATTAAAAAAACAAATCTCATCTTTTTTGGTCTTAAATCTGTGATTTTTAACTCCTCATCTAAAGTTATGATCGATGACATCCCCATAACTAGGGTGTGTTCTACACGATTCCTTGGTGTTCTACTTGATGAATCTTTATCTTGGAAACCTCATATCATGGCCATAACTACAAAAATGGCCAAGAGTATTGGTATTCTTGGAAAAACACGTCACTTGATGAGCACTGAGGTTGCCACTATGTTATATCACTCTATGGTTTACCTATATATCAATTACTGTAATTTAGTTTGGGGTAGTATTCATCAGTCCAAACTTGAGCCCATATATCGTCTGCAGAAACGAGCTTTAAGAATAATCAGCCGTGTACATCGAAGTCATTCTTCTCAGCCTCTATTTCTTAAGTTAAGTATCCTCAGTGTTTATCAAGTGAACCATCTCCAGATTGGTTTATTTGTGTATAGTTCTTTAAAAAGAGCCCTTCCCCCTTTCTTTCATGACATGTTTGCACACAATTACCAATTTCATAATTACTCCACACGTAGCTCCTGTCTTCTTAGACCACCCTATTCCCGCACTTCCCAATCTCAGTTTAGTATACTCTACCGAGGGTCAAAGTTGTGGAACTGTTTGCCTCCACATATTTTGGATTTTTCTTTTCTGAAGTTCAAAAGAGCACTGAAATCACATCTTCTAGCGCACCAATATTTTCCATATGGGCTCCCTATACAAACTGTTGTCTGATGGCTTTCTTCTCATAGAGCTTGTTTTTATTTTGTTGTATTTTGTTCATTTTTCCTGTCATTATTTGTGGGTAGTTTTTTTTAATTTTTATTTTAATTTAATTAAATTTTTTTAAACTTTTATTCTCACTAAACATGAAGCCATATGACATAAGTGCCTACTTCAGTGTTTATCTGTAAGACCTGTTTGTATGTATTATGAATGAATGTTCCTTGAGGGTGGGTGTGTGTGTGCGGGGGGGGGGGGGGGGGATCGGGGGGATTTTATATTTATGTAATTTGTCTATTATTTTGTTTCTTGGAGAATGCCACATACAAGCCCCTAGAGGGTTTTCAGGCAATTCTCCTTCACATTTCTTTGTGGATTATATTGTATTATATGTAATTGTTTTTATATGTGTAAATAAACAAACAACAAACAACAAGGTGCAGCTCAAAAAATTAGAATATCGTGAAAAAGTTCAATATTTTTTGTCACTCATTTCAGAAACTGAAACTCATATATTATATTGATTCATTACACATAGAGTGAAATATTTCAAGCCTTTATTTCTTGTAATTTTGATGATTATGGCTTACAGCTAATGAAAACCCAAATTCAGTGTCTCAGAAAATTAGAATATTAGATAAGATCAATAAAAAAGGATATTTTAAACAGAAATGTCAGCCTTCTGAAAAGTATGTTCATTTCTATGCACTCAATACTTGGTTGGGGCTCCTTTTGCATGAATTACTGCATCAATGCGGCGTGGCATGGAGGTGATCAGCCTGTGGCACTGCTGACGTGTAATGGAAGCCCAGGTTGCTTTTTATTGTCGTTCAGTCAGAGTGACTATTTTCGCCAGTCAGTGTGGATAAAAGACTAAAGGTTGTCTAGGTGTCCAGTAGAGTCAGGTCTCGAATAATGGATTTCCATGGCGCTGAAACGCAGCAGAGATTTCCGTGCATGTTGCTAGTCGTAGCAAGCTAGCGCGTGACGTACTATCATATACACCCGTGCCGCCATATCGTAACACGTAAACAAAAACGTGCGCAGACTGTGCACACACTCGGGTACTTGTGTACCAGTGGCGGCCGGCCTATAGAGGGCGCTGGGGCGCCGCCCCCCCTCCCCCACATACAAATTTTTAAAAAAGTTTTAAAAAAATTATTATTTTTTATTATTATTTTTTATTATTATTTAATTTTTTAGTAGCTTAAAATTATTATTTTTTATTATTATTTAATTTTTTAGTAGCTTAAACATGTTATATGTTGGCCTTGCGTTGTCTAAAGTTTAATACATTACATATGCATGTTCAGGGCACTGCGGGGCGCCGGTAACGTTATGGTGAATCAGAGCACTCATTCATTTTCAGGCGAGCCTCCTGATTCTGCTGCCTGATTCGCGGCCAAAAAAGTAGCCCCCGGGGCGCAGGCCTGTGCGCCCCGGACTATCCTACCCTTTTCTGATTAGTCCTCATGGTTTATGATATTATTGGATTGGATTTAAGGCATGTTTATCACGCCCAGCCGGCATCTAGCAGGATATCACTACGCACTAAGTACTACGGCTAGGTTCAGTCGGCTGCTACGCATTAATTCAAGTAGACCTAGACCAAGCGAGAGAGATAATTCGAAATGGCTTCTTCAAGTGGAACAGAAAGCAAAGAAAATTCGGTTATTTCTTTGCAAAAATAACCTTTCTCAAGGCGTTCATTGGAAGAAAAGAAAAGAGTAAAGGAACTTGGACCAGAGCGACCAGATTTGTACATTCAACAGCAAACAAGTGATCGCGGTCGGGCCGGGGCTTCTCTCGCTCGTGTTATGACAAACGGAGTTGGCTAGCTGGATGTGCTGTGAGTAATGCGTTATATTGCTTTCCGTTTGCTATTTCAAAGTGCTGGCACCGAACCATTGTGGACAACGACGGGGGTACGAGACCTAAAACATCTTGCTGAAAAGTGCAAACGGCATGAGTAGCCGCAGCCATCTTGACAACAGTATGAAGCTAAACTTTTTTGGCAGGCTTAGCATTGCTGAACAACTCGATGAAGGCTACAGAATTGGCATTAGAAAGCATAACGAAGAGGTGACAAAAAATTTATGTTCAAGTAGTGGTTTTAGGCAACATTAGTGTGTTGTTGTGTTGTAATGGGCCAATTCACCTTTAGTGTTGTATGTCTTTGTCTCAAAATGTATGATGACTCATTTGAATGACCAGTCAAGTAGGCTCTTCTCAGTCTGAGGTTTTTAGCGGTTTAGCAATACAAAGGAATTGTGCAGCAAGGAGTTGTGTGTGGGGGGCAGCAATTAGCACCTCTCTAGGCAACATGACAGTGCTGTTGTGTTTGATTTGGACCCGGTGCTGCCAGGAGGTCTGTGTGATCTGTTTGAAGTCTAAATCTGAATGTATGAGTCCTGCCTAACTTGAATGAACAGAGGCTCCTCCACTGTTCAGTGATGTCTTACTTGAAAAACTGTCCTCCACTGTTGCCAATTAAACTGTCTTATGCAACTGAGACACAAGGTGGCTTGTTTTTTCTGTTTAAAGTCAAAGTCAGATGTATTTGTTTTTTTTTAGAAATGCTAGCGCCCCAACCTATATTTAGATCACCAGCCGCCACTGTTGTGTACGTACTGTCAAAGACCTACTGTGTAACATATCGTTGAGCTTTTCATGCCATGCCACACAGCAACCAAGTTTTAAAATGTCTAAGTTCTCAAATAATATGTTTTGGTTACTATGAGCATGAGGAGTATAAAGAGAACCATCCAGTGGATTATAATGCATACATACTAGGCATTATTTGCATTTTAAAATAAGTCAATCTCGCATTGTGGAGCACCGACTTACGCAGGTTTTCGAGTGACGCGACTTACGAGATATTTAACGTTGACTGTATGATGTTGGTTATGGTTATGATTTTATGTGTTCACCTGTTCATATACAAACAGTATACATACATGTATGTATAAATTGCACTCAACTCAGCTAACATTATTTTGGCACAAATAAAAATGTTTCCAGTCTGGAATTTATTTACGTGTATCTAGGACTTAAAAAAAACTCGGACTCGGACTCGAAATCTGACTCGGATGGGTGGAAGTTGTGGGCTCGACTACCCTGGTCCGTTAGTTTCCGGATGAAAACTGGAAGACAAACTCACAGACGCCACAAGCAGGGTACAGAAAGCACGCCGGAACTTAGCTGCAAACAGGGGCGTCGTAGTGGGGGGACAAGTGGACCTGACCACCCAGGGCCCCAAGGTGGGGAGGGGCCCCCAGAAGGCCCGTACTAAAGAGCTTGCATTGGGAAGGGGGCCCAGAGAGACTGCATTTGCACGGGGCCCAGAATGTCATGCTACGCCCCTGGCTGCAAACTGGGGGCCGCGATCGGACACCAAGTACAAATGGAGACCGTGCACCTGAAACACGAGGTTCACCATCAGCTGCGCTGTCTCATGTGCTGAAGGCAGTTTGGGTTACGTGATAAAGTGAGCCGCCTTGGAGAATCTGTCAACGACCACTAAAATCACTGTGTTGCCTAGAGAGGGTGTTGTGGGAAAGTTCAGGGTGATGTGACTCCAAGAACGGCTGTGGATGGGTAGGGGGCACAGAAGACCCGAGTGTGGGAGACCTGAACCCTTACTACAAGTGCAGACTGGGCAGGCGGCCACAAAAACCTGCACGTCCCTCTCCATCCTGGGCCACCAAAAGCACTGGTACGGTGGGTCCCAGGATGGGCAGCCAACTGGGAGGCGTGGCCCCGATAAAAAACCCGGGATCTGACCTGGGAAGGGACAAACAGGCAGTGAGACAGGCCCCCGCCTGGACCCGGATCAAAGCGCCAAGCCTTTTGCATGGCTGCCTCGACCTCCCTGACATGACCAGGGCTACGATTAGATTGACGGGAATGATGGGCTCTGGGAGGGGATCCTTGTCAGTTTGATCATGAATGTGAGACAGGGTATCCAGGTTTTTTGAACCGGGGCGGTAGATGAAGAGAAAGTTAAAGAGCACAAAGAATAATGCCCAGCGAGCTTGCGCCTCTTAGTCGGTTGCACGTACTCCAGATTCTTGTGATCTGTCCATACAGTGAATGGGTGCTCAGCTCCCTCTAACCAGTGGCGCCACTTCTCCAGTGCCAGTTTGACCGCCAGCAGCTCCCGGTCCCCTATGTTGCAGTTTCTCTCGGCAGCTGTAAGAGCACGAGAGAAATAAGCGCAGGGGTGCATCTTGCGGTCCAGCGGGGAGTGCTGGGACAAGATGACCCCACTTCAGAAGCATCAACCTCTAACACATAGGGGAGGGAGGGGTTGGGCGTAATGAGGATGGGCTCGGAACTAAATCTCCTTTTTAACTCAGAGAACGCCGCCTCTGCCTTAGGGTTTCACTGGAACTGAGAGGTGCGGACGGCCCAGTACATCGTTGGAGGTGAGATTCCCTCCCTCCAGGACATATACAACAGGCGGTGCGTGGCCAAGGCGAAACGGATTACGAAAGACAATAACCACCCCAGTAATAAACTGTACGTACTTCTACCGTCACGTAAGCGATACCGCAGTATCAAGACCCACACGAGCAGATTCAGAGACAGCTTCCACAGTCAGGCCATCAGGCTGCTGAACAAGCTGCTGATCCCTGCCCCACTTTAATAATTAATAACTAATAATTTCGATAACTTGTTCTTTTGCACACCTTATTGCACTGTATTGTAATTATATAACAATGCATAATTTATTACATTGATTTATATATATATATATATTGCTCCTTTCAATTTTTTTAAAATTGTTTTTTATACTTATTGTTTTGTACATTGTATATTTTAATTGACATAGCTTTTTAACTTAGATTTTTACCGATATTTTTTTATAACTGCTGTCCATTGTCGGGCGTTTGCACATAAAGTTTTTCACTCTCTGCTTATACCTGTGTAAGCTGTAAAGTGACAATAAAACATAGGTGTCAAACTCCCGGCCCGCGGGCCAAATCCGGCCCGCCACGTCATTTTTTGTGGCCCGCGAGAACTTAATTATCTGACGCGGAATCCGGCCCGCCACGTCATTTTATGCGGCCCGCGAGAACTTAAGTATCTGACCTGACGCGTGTATCTACGTGGCTGGTTAACGGGGATTTACTTTTACGATATAACAGACAAACGCAGAAGCGGACGCACACCCGCGGTACATACGTTAAATAAAAAGTTAAACAAAGTTTGTATAAAATTTTTTAAAAAGGCGATTGCACCCCCACCCCCGTCAACAAAAATGATTGATTGAAAATGAGTTTGACACCCCTGCAATAAAAGAACTTGAACTTGAACTTGAAGGAAGAGGTCTTCTTAGTGAGGGCTGTGATGGGGGCAGCCACCACACTGAAATTGCAAATAAACCGGCGATAAAAATTGGCAAAGCCCTAAAAGTGCTGTACCTGCTTGACAGAAGACGGAGTGGGCCAGTTCTCGACCGCCGAAACTTTCTCAGGATCCATTTGGACCTTTCCGTCCGCCACAATGAATCCCAGAAAAGAAACGGCGTTATTATGGAAGGCGCAATTCTCAGCTTTGACAAACAGCTGCGCTTTAAGAAGCACTCCCAGGACCTGACTGACATGACCGACGTGAGTGGGAAGATCGGGAGAGAAAATTTAAATATCATTGAGATAGACAAACACAAATCTCAACAACATTTCCCTAAGTACATTTAGCGCCTGAAAAACAGTGAGGCTGAACAGCATGACCTGGTATTTCCACTCGTCACCCTCGCGCACGCGCACAAGATGTGTGATGTGTGCACATTTGGGCCTTTAGAGCTGTTTTTTGCAAGACACCCTAACACAAAAAAGCATCTTTTTATTGACACAATTGTTTCATATAGTCAGTGGTTTGTAGTGAAATATAAATAATGAATAATCTATATTTTTTTCACAACAATAGGCTACTTATGCAGCAGTGCCAGCCCATAGCCTCAGCTGTGGAGAGCATGAGCTGCAGGGAAGTGGATGAGTTCTGGAAGTTGGTGGAGAACCTCACTCCCAGCTCAGATATATCTGTCTAACAGAGCACCCAACCTTTTAGGCTTGCTGTCTGAATCTTTGTACTTCAACTTCAGCTTCAAAATGTATATACAAATTAAAATTATAAAATACAAATTCTAATTTACTAAATTCGAATTCAGTTTTCTGGTGGCACTGTCACAACAAATTTGATCCAGGCTGCAAAATTGATCCGGGTGACGTATTCACATTCTGAAACTGCTGATAAAACCCTCTGTGACGTACTTGACGTTCTAAAACATCGTCTGGTCGATAAGCTGTTTTAGAACGTTAATTATCATTTTTGCAGCCCAGATAAGATTTTTCGACCAGAGGAATGATTAGGTCATCTTAGAATCTTCATCTCCACAGCTCCTAGCGAGCAGGCAGCATCGTTATACACCATAGAGGGGCAATGGCCGCCGTTAAATTCCTACCCTGCTAACAAGGTTCCCAAGGCTTTTGGAGGAAAAACAGCCCCACCTCCACCATACTTAACAATGGGGATCAGGTTATTTTCGGTATAGCCATCCTTATTTTTACGTCAAACTCACCTCGAGTGTTGGTTGCCGAAAAGCTAATTTTTTTTTGCCTCTCTTACCATCCTCCTCACTGTGCTTGGGGGCAAAATAAATGTGGATTCTCTTCCAGGCAAATTTGTAACAGTTCCAGTTGCTTTGAACTTTTTAAGTATGGCCCTAATGGTAGATATGGGCATTTTCAGGTGAGTAGCTATTTTTTTTATAGCCATTCCCTGACTTATGAAGCTCAACACACTTTTCTTTCATTTGATTTGTGTGTTCTCTTATTTTTCTCATGTTGATGCATGAATAAGGAAATATGGCCTCTGTGTCACCTCATATTTATACCGCAGTGAAACAGGAAGTCATGGATTACTGCTTGAAAGTTCCTAAACACTCTGATCAACTTTAAAAAGTAAAATATAAATAGTTACATTTTGTTCATAAGAATTTCTAGAGGTGCCAATAATTGTTTAAAAAAAAAAAAAAAAAACTTCCCCCCCCCCCCCAGAATAAATTTACTTAAATTAAAGGTGAGATTAAGCTAATTAATCTTTTCCAAGGGTGCCAATAATTGTGGATGGCACTGTATATAGCCTAATAATAATTTATTTATACAGTGCTTCTCAAAGTGGTTTCCACAAGACAATACAATAAAAGTAGAGAAAGGTCAAACAAGGCAGGTATAAAGATGTCACCTTAGATGAAACACAATACATAGTGTGCAATTGCATTTAATATTTCACAAAGGTATTGATAAAAAATAATATATCGGACAGGAAACGTAAATTCCATCAAGTTTCTTTCCAGTAAACACATCTCCATTATATATGCCCCCTATAATGTTCATGTATCAACATAATCGTTCATGTTCTAGTTACATAAGTTTAATATAGAATTAATTAATTAATTTAGTGAAACAACATTAATTGAAAGATTAATTTAGAAAATGACAGCTTTTTAAAGGTATATCATTATTTTTTATTATTTTGGCTGGTATATTAACTTACACTTTACATTACATTACAGTAATTTAGCAGACACTTTAATCCAAAGCGACATACAATAAATGCATACAGGTCATGGAAGCAACTACAGCACAGATAAGATAAAGCAAATACTTCCCATAACATAGCAGCTATCCCTAGTAATGAACATTGAATGTAGTTCACAGTAAGCTGTGGGTAAATCAGCTATACTATAATTCTATTCTAAATACTATTCTAAACTATAACATCAAACAGTTAGACAGAAAAAAAAAGGGAACAAGCATTATGAGAAAAGGTCCTAGATTAGTATATCAGTCAAGGTTAGTATACACACACACACAGCAAGGCACTGACAGATGCAAAAATAAATTATGTTGCAATGATGCTGGTCATTACAAGTTATCATAATGTCACAATAGATGCCTTTCTTTTTTGGTTAAAGGAACTCTCACACACAACTCATTTTCTATCTGCCTGTATTTGGAGGTTTTGATGGAAACTTGACATTCTGATTGTGACTGGCCACGTCATAATCTTTTGGAACAAAAAGTTCCCATACACTTTAGTAGTTGTGTGTGGGTGAACTTTCAAAGTAATGAGAAGCATATGAATGAGGAAATTTGATCTGGAATCAGGGTTAAGGGACTTTCTGCGAGTGATTGCGTTGTGCATATTATTACAACATGACACATCAACATTCATGTCTTCAACAGTTATAATCACAGGAGTCATCTAACACACCCTCTTTTCATCCAGCGGTTTTATGGTGGTGTTCATATTTACTACACAAGTCTCTTCAGTAAACTTCCATCAGCAGTATGTAATAAACCTACAGGTGTTTAACAGCACCCTCAGTTTGATATCCCACGATACTGCCAGTGTTATGTCATCAACCATAGTTGTTTGAGACAGACTGGTACAATATAGTGATGGACTTCCCTTCTTTACATTGATTCATGAAACTATTGTTCTACTTTTTATGACTTGGATTTCAGACAGTATGTTTCTTTAATGATTGTGTAACATAAACATTTATTGAGATTGATATTATCATGGTATGCTGGACAGCAGTTGCAGTCAGGGCACTGTTAATACAGCCAGAGAGATACAATCTCAAGTGGGAATTCTTGTTAAAATATGAAAAATATATATCATTTTAATATCTATTTAATAAATAAATAAAATTAAATTAAAAATTGTATTAAATTTACACACACAGAACTTCAAACCTGGGACAAATGTGTATTTAAAGTATTTCAAATTGAGGAATGTATTTGCACATGCACTGAAAATAATTGGTTCAGATTGATTGGAATAATTTCAGTTTCACCTATGGTCACACAGCACTCATTAGGTGGGGTGCAAAGTATTCCATAATAGGTTCCCCAGCACTTTTACAGCAGCACCTGGTTTGTTGAGAAGAGCCATCCATGGTGGCCAGGAGATAGCTTCCATGAAGCAGAAACAGCAATTTGCTCTAAGTAAGCTTGAGGACAGAATTTATTGGCTGTAGATAAAGCATATAGCTAAGTGTTAATGCATTTAATTGACACTATACTAACTATACTGTTTATTTTTTATTTTTCAGGGTCACTACCATGCTGAGAGGTAGCATAACAGCAGTGCTCCACATACAAATTGAACTTGCTACTGTGTGGTTCAGTACTCTTAGCACTATTCACATTGCTGTCTCATACTGCATATACAGCACCATGGTGTGGCTGGATGGTCAGGAGTGGGGAGCTACTAGGACTCGTCCTCCTCTTTCACGGGGCCCAGCTCCACTGGGCGTGCTGTATCTGTCTTGATTTCCTCCTCATTTGTCTCCAAGACATCTGGCTCAAAGGTGAGATTCACCTGCCCTTTCATGTGCTTCTTCTGCACCTCCTCGAAAATTTGTAGCACCTGCAACAGGCAGACGCATCAAGTCATCGTAGCGAGTGTAAAGAAAAACTGTGTTGTGATCACAATAATAAGCCAGCCTGTTCCAGCTCTGCATTGAAACATGGGTATAATTAGCCAGACAGTTTCTAGCTCTTAGGTTGAAAAGGGATTTCAGGGCAAGGAGGAATGATAAATACCTGAGACTTAGGTATGACACCAACTCTGAAGAAGCCAATGTGGCCACTGTCGATCTTTGTGCAGTCTATTACAGTGGACGCAATGTTCTCTGGTGATGGGCCATCACACAGCACTCCATCCACCTAGACATGAGAACAAGAGAACAGCTACCGTTACTTGCACCTACAGTAACAGTTACGTCCTGGAGTAGACCAGCGCTCTGTTCCCAAAAGCAAAAAGAGAAACAGATTGGGTGCCTCATCAGAGACATTAAAAGGCAGAGCCTGGTCACTGCATAAGTATTTATTTACCTTATCCCCTAACTTGGCATACACCTGGTTATGATGTGTTGTGTCAGCTTCTCCTGTGGGGTTGGCTGACATTGTAGCAATGGGCCCCACCTGAAAACATATAGTGGGATACTATGAGACAGAGATGGACACGGGCAATCCATATATACTTTTGCACCTCTAGGAAATAAGAACACAGTGGAGGACAGTGAGCATATAATAATAATAATAATAATAATAATAATAATAATAATAATAAGGACCCTTCCTACAATGTTCTCAGACCAAAGTACATATAGAATAACACATAAAAACAATGAAACAGAGAATGATTAATACTTTAAAAAATACTCAACCCCAGGGAATCATGAAAGAGTTGCACATTTATATTATGATATTTCATCATAATTACATTTTCATACCTTAGTTAGAAAAAAGCTATGGTAATATTTTTGGATCATTGTAATTTACAATATATTTATTTTGTACTAATAATATCCGATACAGAATCACAGTATATGATGCAACAGTGTGCAAAATAAGCACTGCATTGTAGACTCTAGTGGCTGTTAAAGGTCTGATAGTGAACAGTGAACCATTGTATTGAGGTGTGGTGGGGGGGGGGTCCTCAGCCTGAAGGTGGCTATTTAGGTTGGCCTTGAAATAAAACACCCCTGTAGTCATGGAGATAAGTACCAGGTCCATGAGGTGTGTGGCCACGGTGCAGTCTGGATTTCGGATGGCGATGCTCTGCGGTGTGCCGATGTACTTCGCCGATTCTCCCAGACCTAAGCAATCCATCCAGGGACCTGCAAACAGAGAAGAGGACATGCTGCTTTTAGATGTTGCCTGAGATCAATGCTGAGAACATCACTGAATAACCTGTTTGATTTTTACCACCCTGCTGTGAAACAAAAGTCACTGAGAGAGAAACAATGAACAATGGGGGGGGGGGGTTCATAGCCCATTATGGGGCATTTCTCATGTGTTGCTAAACAAGGTTCTTGATTTCAGTCTCCATTCTGCAAAACAACCAGGTGATATAACAGGGGAACCCACCTCTGGGGATCACCATGCTGATGGAGGATGGCCAGGCAGCCTCCATGAAGTCCCAGAGCACTGGATTGATTAGGTGTTTGGCCGGCTCCAGCTGCTTAATGCTGGAGATCCACAGAGACATGGGCCGGTCCTGGGCGTGCACTTTAACCCTGCAGAACAGAACAATCCACTAAAACTTAATCAGAGAAGGTCTTATACAGTAGTTAGCCAACCCAGCCATAGAAGGATGAAGAGCCTTGACCATTATCTGCCGCAGTATATCTGTATAATTTATATTCCCTTGGAGTGTGGGCAGGGGAATGGTGTAGGGACCATCCTTCAGCTGGGCTTTGCCAGCTCACGATATGGACGCCTCAGCAGAAAAAACCCAGGGCCGTATCAGGGAGACTTACCTGTAGGCCTTCTCCACTGCATCAGGCCTGTTGCAGGCCGCCACAAGCACATACACCGTGTCCGTGGGCATCCCACAGGTGCCGCCGTTCTTTAGGATCTCTGAAAACAAGGGAAAGCGGGCACACAGGCCGTGCGCCTTTAGAACATACACAAAGAGCACACCTTTTGAAAATAAACAAAATTTAAAAGTTGTTTTTGATTTACTGGTTTGAGGGAACTAAAAAAATCACCTGCGATTTGCTGGACGGAGGTGGCCTTGCGGGCGGGCACATGTGGGCAATTTTCCCTGCCCCCGCCAAAGCCACTTAGCTTGATGAAGGGGTCGCCCAGGGGAAGCTGTGGGGTCTGGAAGCTACTGTTGAACAGGTTGGCCAGGAAGCAATAGAAGCTGACCAGGCCGAAGATGATGGTGACGGTGATATCATAGCCATAAGGCAAGGCATCCAACGCATCCAGCAGAAAGCTGATGAGGATGAGCTGGAAGGTGAGCGCGTAAGCGAACCAGGCCTTGCTGAGGAACAGAGCACCAGCCGTCACAAAGCAGTTGAAGAGCATAAAGCAGATGATGCCCACGGCGACGTTAAAACCCCGGGTGGCGCCGTAGAGCCCACCGTAGCGCGTCAGTCCCCATATTGTCCACATGATGCCATAGAGGATAAAGGCGGTGCTCTCCAGTGTCTTTCCCCGCGCGAAGGCCACCGAGCCACACAGTAGCTGCAGGGCTCCGCCCGACACCACGACCCACGGCAGGATCAGCGCGTCCCGGGGCCCACTGGCGCCAACCGTGGCGGTAATGGCAAAGGCTGCGAGGACGCTGCAGCCGTGACCCAGAACCTCAGCGTCAGCATATTTGGAGTAGCCAAGGTAAGGGGCATGCAGGTCCTTGTCGTGGAGTCGTAGGGTCAGGTGGCTGGTGCGAGTGAGCACCGCCTTCAGCAGGCCCTCGCCTGTGGGCACCCTCCAGGGTGACACCATGTTGTGCAGGGTAACCAGCAGCATGAGGGCGGACGCAACAAAGATGGCCACCTGCACCCCCTGTGTGCCCGCCTGAAAGAACCCCAGTGGCTGTGCGGCAATGGCGATGCAGTAGGCTACATAAAACAGCTGGTACAGGCCTTCCGCCAGGCTCTTCTGTGTGCTGAACATGGCCAGAAAGAAAAACAGCACTGAGAAAACGGTGGGGAAGGGTACGGGAGAGTACAACTTGTGGTTGAAGTGACTGAGCAGCAGGCTGTAACCCTCTGCAAACTTCAGCACTGATGTGAAACCGTAGAAGGTGGCGGCCAGAGTGTCCATGGCACGGTAGGATAGGATGCACACGCCTAACTGGAAGACACCCGCCATCCACAGCCACGGCACCAGGCCATGGGTGAGCTGCGGCACCACGCCCAGCAGGGGGCAGGCCAGCACACTGGCGGACAGCAGGTTCATGACCAGGCCGATGGGCACAGCATCATTGAGCTCCTGGACCTGCGAGAGGGTCAGCTTGCTCTTCTTCTTTAGACCCGTCCCTGGCGGCTGCACCTTGCCCTTGGTGATGTAGGAGAGCAGGCGGCCACTCCCGAAGTACGCCCCCACCAGGCACACCAGGAGGTAGTTGGCGGCGGTGGCGCCCAGGCCGAAGCTGATGTCGAACAGGCCGGCGATCTGGTGGGCGCAGGCCAGGCTGATGGAGAAGGCGATGATGGAGAGGACGGCCTCCCTCTGCAGAACCCCCACCAGCCCCATGATCAGCAGCACCAACGTGAAGGCAGCCAGCCCTGGCACCATGGCCGTCCTGAGCGCTGCCTCACCATTCACTACCCCCTCCCCAGCCAAAATGTATATCAGCCCTGAGCCACACCACAGGGCAGAGATGGCGAGACAGAGAGACGCAAAGAGCGGGGTGTGGGACAGGCTGCGCCGCACTCCTGGGGATGGGGTTGGGGGGGGTGGGGGGTGATAAGAAGTGATCAGTACACTTAAATACATTAAAGTATTGTACATACTGTACAAACACTGGATGGACACGTGATTTACACTATATCAGCGATCCCATAACTTTTTCTTTTGTTTTTTCTCCCAATCTACAAATTGTATTTAGAAGCCTGTCTATTCACTGCAACATCCTCCCCTAATTCAGTAAAGTGCAGACAAGCATACACTCCTCCGGATTGTGTAAAACCAGCCGCTGCCTCTATTCAGCGCAGTCTTCCAGCTGAAATGCGCAATCATTGCAAGTGAGGACACTTGTTGCACAACTAGTGTTGCTTTGTGTGGCTGCCGGCCACAGTTACTACCAGCACAGAAAGCATTTACTACCTTTTTTTTGTCACTCCATAGCCCACAACTTGAGGAAGTCATAATGCGGATTAACTTCAGATAGTTTTATGTTGATTATTTAATCTTAATTATTAAATCGGACAGATTCACGTAATAATAATTAAAAAATCATATATGATCATACTTGCAAAGTTTTATAAAAATCATATTGATTAGTATTATATTTTATATTTGTATACAATTCTTATACAATCTCTCAATGTTTTATAGGGCATGCCATGTATATTTGGGAACTATTAGCTTAGTTCTCTACCACCTATTTATTTTTTATAAGTTTATATGGCATATGTGATTCTTATATGATTTGTACAGACCTTTTGCATATGGGTACAAACACCTTTCCTGAGATTATCTTCAAGAAAGCTTCATGCAAGCTATCTAACACCCATTCCAAAGATAATTTATACCTGAATATGCCAAGAGGGCAGCAATGATGAGGAGCAGTACTCCCAGTGCAGTACTGGGGATCAGGTCATTTCCGGAAGCGTGTGCATAATCGTTCACTAGAAGCAGTAAAGCACCTACAGGTGGAAAAACACCACGTTAGTATAGGCTATACTGTAAACATGGTATTTTCGACCTCTGCTGGTGGTCTTTATAAACTACAACTGTTAATCAGACACGCGCTCTTGTTCCCAGCAGCTGTGATGACAAAGCACGGTCAAAATAAATCTAAAGGTAAGCGTGAGAAAAAGTTATACTTTTTAAACTATTTATCCACATCTTAATAAAAACGTCCCAAATAAAAAATAAAAAAAAGGATTAGGCTACAAATGATGAGTTTGATATGATGTGATAAATATAATTAAAACGATTTAAATAAACAATAATTGTATAATTATATAACATTAAACATTGTATTTTGTTTAAAATGGAGCTGTACCTATGTTCCTACCATCTGAAATTATACACGTATAATTATACACTTATGACAATATAATGCAAAAGAATGTAGGCTAGGCATAATTTGTAGATCGTTGGATTCAGAAGATTTAAATTAACAGCACGAGTCCATTACTATCTGTATGGTTTAATCATTATATTTACTGCTCTTTTCCATTGCACATAAATATAAGACAACAAATAGTCAATTTCCGAATGTGCAATACCTGTCAGTAAGTTTAATTAACTATACAAATGAGAAATTAAGGTCATAACTTTTTAACATTTTACTGTAAATGTATGATAATATTAGCTCATCTTTGCTGGTCATATTTACTGAAAAAAACATAATAAACTTATCTGAGAGCTAGCAGCGTAAATATAATCAACCTATTAACGTTGATTCACTACTAAACTGAACAAAATGCAAACATAGCTGAATATCTAAAATTCGAAATAACAGTAGGCTATAAGAGCTGATCTGGGGCATTCTTCCTGAAAAAAGTTACAATTATACATTAGTAACATTTTTCTAAATAAATATTAATATAAAATTGAAACTTAAATATTTTGCACATACGTAGCCTAGCTAACAGAGCATATAAAAAATAAAATGGAACGGAAAGTTTTCTACCTCCAGTGATTCCCAAAATACCAACGGAGAAATGAAGTGACTCAATTTCTACCCGCGGCTCCGCCATCTCGACTTTGTTCAGACAACGAAAGATTCAGGTTTTACTCAAACTCGGATAACAGTCGCTGTCATTTTAAACACCACCACTTTTGCGTCACTCACAGGATCATGCATGCGTACACACCCACAGCCATACACAAGAGTCGAAATGAGTTAATACCGTCTGAGGTTAGATCTTGTTTTGCTAGCTAAATATGTTTAAAATAGAACATCATGGTAGCCTATATCTAGCACTGCCCTTCCGGTAAAAAATAAATAAATAAATACGTTTTAGCGTAGCCTATACACCAAGTCAATAATTATGTTGTAGTAGCCTATGTAAGCCTATCAATAGTATTACAAGTTATTTCAGCACATACAGTACATGCTCATATTTAAACAGATAGATATTGGCCATTTCTACAAGTTTATAGAAGTCTAAACGTGGCTAAATAAATTGAAGCTATTTTTAATTGTAAGTGTGAAATTAAATGCTTGGCTGAAAAGCAAATTAAGAAATAAAATCACAACTCAAACAATCTTTCAGCAGTGTTTTCCCTCCTTTGCAACAGGTATAGCAGGTATATGTGCAGGAGAGAAAAAAAATCAAACAGGATTGGCCCCCACTGGGACCAATACCAAATTTAAACTTTGAGTGGCCAGGTATCAGATATGGTAGGGGCAGAAATTTCACTTTGTTCACCTTAACTGATTAAAGAAACTAGAGCTTTTGTGTGTTAAAGTGAAAACTATAAGTGTTATCTGGGTAACCAGGAAGATGGTAGATATGATCAACAGCTGTATTGATCTAAGTCTGAAGTAGAAATGACAATGCGATTTAGGCCTACAGTGAAAAGCTTTCAAACAGGATATGTGAGCGTATTATGAGACGGATCAGGGATGACTTAGCAGTTTTGTTCCAAGAGAAGTAGTCACTGTACCTTTTACTAGCTTTTTCCTCCTTTGCATGCAAACACACTTGCAGATGGAGAGAATGAGGTCATTATTTCAGAAGGGGGAGGTCTCAAAGAACCCAATCCCGCCCCCATGGGTGTATTCATGGAAACATTTCCTTGAACTGGGGATATATAGCTGCTCTCAGCACCCTATTCAACCACTCTCACAAGAGGAGCCAGCACGGAAGACACACCTCTCTCACTGCCTACTTACTCCACTCTTTAACAAGGTGAGAGAAAGCTTCACCTTGATCCAACTACACTTTGTTGGTCTCCCTGACAACATATGTGTTATTTGTGTTGAAGTATAAGAAAGCTATTGATTATTTAGTACTTTTCCCTCAAAAAGCTAACACATGATAAATACGGTAATTTAAGAGTGTGAATGCTAGTTTTGCAGCTGCATTGGTTAAAAAATAGCTGAAATATACCTGTACAGATTAGTTCTTTGACCAGGCATAGAGGCAATGGCTGCTTCAACATAGTGCTTAAGCTTAAAGGCAATATTAACAGGTTGCTGATAAAGGCAGCCCTGCTCCACTCTCCATCTTTGCTAGGTGCTACTTGCATATTTTGAATGGTGTCAGCTGAGATGTCTTGCCATGGCACTGTTTTCATGTAGTCACACAGCAAAATAATCATCTGCTGGAAAGTACTGACTCACCAGCAATAGCTTGTGTTCACATGCTTCACTGTTACACATGCCAGCTTTAGGGATACCTGAGGCTCCAGTGAGAGGCCTCGTGTCTTTAATCTGAGAGGACATTCTCTCTGCCTATGTATATGAAGCGGATGCTTATTAATATGTGATCTACCACAAAGGGTTGTCCTTGTACCTGTTTATCTGTATCATAGGAACATGCGGATTGAGGTGACAGCGACATCGCTGTACTGAGCATGCGTGTGAGTGAGACACTAATTGCTGGGTGCATGTGTGTATGTGGTGTCTCTCTCAGGAGCCATGGTGAAGCGTGTAGCTGTGGTGCTCGCAGGGTGTGGAGTGTACGATGGGACAGAGGTCCATGAGGCCTCTGCTGTTCTGGTGCACCTAAGCCGGGCTGGGGCCAAGGTGAGAGCACACTCATGTGCGCACACATACAGGCCCTCACACATCCACAGCAAGGACCTCAAAAAGACATGATTTACAGATGAAACGCACAAACACACACGCACATGCACATGCACACACGCACGCACCCACGCACGCACGCACACTCACACACACACACACACACACACACACACATCCAATCTATGCCTTATGTAACATTCTGTGAAAGTACTGTGCTGATATTTGATGCTTGGCCAACATGAATGTTTTATCACATTTTGAGCTTGGTGTTTCAGTCATGCATCTTTAATTTCAATACATTATTCTAGTGTGGCTCATGTTAACACAAGAGCACAATCTTTCAAATGAAAATCCAATCGGTAGACAACTGTCACAAATTTTTTTTATCAGAATTACTATATGCATAAGTGGAATATTGTAGATGTTGAAATATTTGAACACACAAGATGAATAAAATGTTTTTATTAAGCAAAGCACAGTTTTTAGTTTTTCTAGTGTGGCATGTTATAGGGCAGTGGTCCCCAACCCTGTTTCTGGAGATCTACCATCCTGTAGGTTTCCATTTTAACTTGAATTTGGCACACCTGATTCTACTAATTCACAGCTCAATGAGATCTCTAGCTGTTGAATGAGGTGTGCTTTGTAAGAGTTAGAGTGAAAACCTACAGGACAGTAGATCTCCAGGAACAGGTAACAGAGTTGAGGACCACTGTTATAGGGTAAGGAGTTTCCCTGTCAGTGCATGAGGCTTCCTGACCAAGACGCGCTGTGTCTTTCAGGTCCAGATGTTCGCCCCCAATATGGACCAGATGCATGTAGTGAACCACGCAGTCGGGACGCCCACGGAGGAGAAGCGCAATGTTCTGCAGGAGAGCGCCCGCATCGCCCGTGGTGATGTCACTGATCTCAATGAACTGGATGTGACCAGCTATGATGCCCTGATCATCCCTGGTGAGGGATAGGGGACGGGCACAGCCGGGAGTGTGGGCTTGATCCTGGCAACTCTTTCACCAAGGGTCCCACTCAGAGATACACAGTCCCTCACCACACTACATACTCACAATAATACATGGAGACTCGCAGTACACTCAAAACTGACACATAGACCTATTAAATTCAACACTGACACAGAGACACAGACAACTCAGACTCAACACTGACACAGAGAAGGTACAACTTTATTCTCACCACAGAGTGACCGGGAATAAAGGAATGCCTCAACAGCACCCAACACTGACATTGTGGCACACCACAGTCGCACTCTTAATTAATCTAATTAATACTTCTATCCAGACACAACATATTATTGCAGGACTCACATGCACCAACACATGTGCACTTTAGCGTTGCCAGAAAGATTATTTACACTGTACTCAACTATCTCCCCCTTATACCTTTTTCTAGGGGGTTTTGGAGTGGCTAAGAACCTGAGCACATGGGCCACACAGGGGAAGGACTGCTCAATCCAGCCCGAAGTGGAGAAGGCGATAAAGGGCTTCCATAAGGCTGGAAAGCCCATTGGCCTGTGTTGCATCTCGCCGATACTCGCTGCTAAGACGCTGCCCGGCTGTGAGATCACCGTCGGCTACGACAGTGAGTGTGAGAAGTGAGTATGTAGGCATGTGACGCCACAGAAAAACAGCTAAAATAAGGCCATAATCACAGAGTATTCCATCAATGTCCAGCAAATTTTGCCTGAAATTCTTAGTTGTATCGCTAAACTGACTGTCTGCTTTTCCACCCTCCCACCACTAGGTGGCCCTATGCTCAGACTGCCTGCACCATGAAGGAGATGGGCTGCAAACATCTGAACAAGAATGTTGGAGAGGTGCATATCGATGTCAAAAATAAGCTGGTGACCACCAGTGCCTTCATGTGCAATGCCCCTATTCATGAGATATTCGATGGGGTGGGTGTCATGGTGACAGACGTGCTCAAATTGGCCTAAGAATGGTGTGGTTGATATTTATTATTTTGTTCCAGTCAGAATTCATTTTAACCAGTGACATGATCTGACACAAAAACAGAACACTGCACACAAAAAGGGCCTGATATTTTCACATGTTGGTAATCTAATCTGTATTTTGTATTTGTCTTGATTAAATTGTTTCAGGAGGAAAAAAACTCATTTTGTTGCCATTTGGTCTAATTTGTGAATCAAAGCTCTATTTAGAATGTATTAGGATTAAAACGTGCTCATTTAAATGCAACCTTTATGTTAAGGTTCTGGATCAGAACTGGACTCAAATGCATGACAGAACTCACAAAAAGCTCACAAAGAGCATTTATTTGCTACAGCAAACTCTTGTAGCGAGAAAGGGGAAGGGACTGAATCCTGGGTAGGGCATAGCAGAGGCAGAGCGGGATGCGGGAAGCAGGAAAGCTTGGCTTGGAACAGGCAGGCTGGCGGGTACAAATAGAAAGGCAAAATTAAGCGTTAATTCAGCAAGACAAGACTTAGACTGAGTTTCAAACTTGACATGACTGAGGTAACAATGAACAAGACTTAAAGAACTGGCAACAAGACAAAGAACAACGTGAGAATATATAGTGTGGTAAATGAGATAATGAGTGATTGCAGCATGAGAATGTTTGCGAGCGTGATTGAGCGGTAACAAGGGCGTGAGGAAGGCAAACGGGGAAGGAATGTAATAGTCTGGGGAATTAGCGAGGGCAAAATGGGCGAACAAGAAGAAAAACCATGCCAAACCTGCACAAAACAGACGACAGACAGGGAAACGTAAAACATCACAAGAGACGTGAGGAAAATGGGAAAACACGGAGCACACACAGGGATGGGGACTGAGAGGGAACGGAGAGTGTAACACTTTACCTTTCTCAGTTTACAATATTTTAAATATTGATACTGTGATGGAT
This sequence comes from Ilyophis sp. 1 JC-2022, assembly GCA_022702515.1. Classification (NCBI taxonomy): domain Eukaryota; kingdom Metazoa; phylum Chordata; class Actinopteri; order Anguilliformes; family Synaphobranchidae; genus Ilyophis; species Ilyophis sp. 1 JC-2022. Next base: position 21,398 of record JAKUDI010001746.1, on the reverse strand, counting down.
TTTGCAGCGGATATTCAAACGCAGAGGTGAGGGAGATCAGACAAGTCACCCACATAGGTGAGGACCAATAAGGGAGATATAACATGAACAAAAGAAAAGAAAAACAGAAACTAATTCTTGACAGCTTAAACAGCCAAACAAAATCTACCCACGAAAATGGGGTGAAAACACAAATGTGAAACACGAATCTAATTCTCCCAAACTTAATACTAGAGCAAAAACTAGGAGATTAGAAAACACAAAAAAAACACCCTCGGAACGGAACTCTACAACGTCCGATGGAAGGTGAAACGAAATAAAACCACCAAAAGAAAACACTGTCTCGTAGAGAACAGCACAGAAATAAATAGGGCAGAACACTAACAGGCGGAAACACAATCCTTTACCTAGAGAAGCTAAAAGCAAGTCCCTTGTGAACATAAACAAGTTACTATCACAAGGTCGCTTAAACCTGGCTATACCTGACTCAATGTACAAATGAATGACAAAGAAGCACCGGGGAAGCGTAAGTAAGGAACTTAAATACCCCGCAGGTTGTAGCATAGGTGAAATGAATAACGAGCATGGGAAGCAAACCCCGAACCGGAACGTGGAAAAAATCAGATAGATTCTCAATCGGGAAACAGGACGAGAATCGCAGCGGAAAAGAAAACAAAACCCACGAACCATGACAGATACAGATGAAAAGTATTTTTCTGAATTTTTTTGCATGTTGGCATTGACTGGTGAGACTGTTTGAAAAAAAAATAACTCTGCGGTGATAGAGAATGCAAGAGACCATGAGAAAACTTCCATAACCAAGTCTATAGTCTCAAACAGCAATCAAGTTATACTAAAATGTATATTTAGGGGATTAATTTGCGCAAAAGGTGACAGTAGCAGTTTCAAATAAAAACAATCTTGGTGTTTACATTCTGTCTTTATTTTTAGTTTAATTTGTGTAGTTCAATAAATATAGCTGTGTTTGTGTTGCACAGTGTCCACGACAGAAGCACACATCACCCTGTGGTGCCCTAATAAGAGTATGATTAGAACTTTCCATAGCTGTTGGTCAGGAGATCAGCAAGTTAATTGAAGCCTATATAGTATGGAATGGCCTACAAGAGCTGCCATTTTATTTTCTGTAACATATCAACTCCAAGGCTACATTCAGACTGCAGCTAAAAGTGGCTCATTTCCATTTCCCCCCTCATGTGTGACACAGTTTCGATGCTTATAGGACAGAAAATTACATCTTTTAAGTTCTGATTTGTGTCACATTTGTATGTGGAAATAAATCAAATATGCAACCATGCGACACTGTGGTGTGTGCCCTTGGAAAAATCAGGAATGTAGCTCATGTTAGCTAGCTGACAGGCAGAGGTGGAAATCCAGGGGACATAAAAATAAGTCCTCCCCAGGATTTTGCTCATATCACCTGGATTTGCTAATTAACATAATTCTTCAGTGAGGAGGTAGAACTAATTTGTGAAATCAGCTGGCTGGCTGAATCTATGAGTGGAAGAAACACATGGTAGGACTTTTACTTTATCTCCCCCGGATTTCCACCTCTGCTGACATGACACTGTCATAATTGAATTGCTAGCTAGCTAAACATTATTCAGGTGTCAAGATGTTGCCAGCTAGCTAATATAAGCCATCCAATTCAATACTGCTGAGCAATATTAGTATCCGTATAAAGAAGGATGAGACATTCAGATAATTGTCTTAAAGTTTATTAATTTTTTACTGTATGCAAGCAGAAAAGGAATACATAATAAACTATATTTAGCATGGAACAATAAAGCCATTAATGCATTCAGCAAGAGTTACTTATTATGAAATGGTTAACATACAAATCAGTAGGCATGTGAAATAGCCATTAGATACAATCTTGCGATTATTACAGATTCCAGAATTCTTGTCATTATTCATGTGTTGACAACATTGGGAAAGATTCTCCCTGTACTGCATGCAAACCGTAGATGTTATTTCTGGAACAACCAGAACATGGTTGCAAGTCAGGCCAGGGCATCCACTCCAGTAGTGATAAATCTAGCATCAACACTGTTATTGATAAATGATAGCGTAACGTTTATGAACACAAATCTGGTACAAGCCATGTCAGATAAACAATGAATCCTGAGTCATTTATGAGTGTGCATCTCTGCTACATAAAGTCATATACATAAAACAAAGCTTGGTATGATAGACAATGGAAACAAAATCCATGCCAAAAATAGGCTTGCTACAACAATACTTGCATCAAAAGTGATAGGAAGATCCATCTTCAAGAAAGCAGGGGACAGTGGATGGTGGTGCACACAACCTTCTACAGTTCTGGGATATTGTTGGGAAAATTATTGAACTTATCAGTGCCACATACCAGCACTGTAGCATTGAAGCTGCGCGGACGATCTGGATCCTGTCAGGGAGATGTGAAAAGCACATAACTTCATATCCATGCTTACTGTATTATTTCACCAAATTCAGTCCATGTTGTGCAGGCCAGTAAGAGGATCACAATTTAAAGAAGTCTTATACTGCATAAGAAGTGGAGTAGGGGAATCATAGTATACCAAAAAATAAAAAAATATATAGTGTACAGGTGCAGCTCAAAAAATTAGAAGATCGTGAAAAAGTTCAATATTTTTTGTTGCTTATTTCAGAAAGTGAAACTCATATATTATATAGATTCATTAGACATAGAGTGAAATATTTCAAGCCTTTTCTTCTTGTAATTTTGATGATTATGGCTTACAGCTAATGAAACCCAAAATTCAGTGTCTCAGAAAATTATAATATTTTTCTTTAACATATTTTTAAAGTATCATATTTAATATTTGGTCGCATATCCTTTGCATGCTGTTACTTCCTGAAGTCTGTGACCAATCAACATCAAAAGACTCTCAATATCTTATTTTCAGGTACTGTTACAAGCGATACTATAACCTCTCTGCATTTGAACTGATCTCTATGAGAATTGGGGGGTGAGACTAGATTCAGCTGTAAACTATGCTGGTACAGTATGGAACACATGACTGGTGAAATGGCTGTATGTCTTTCACCCTACAATTTTTTTTCTTACAAAAGTGTCTTGAGCCATGTTGTTTGTTTAATCTGATGTGAGCCCTGCTCATAATTTTTATTTTTTATTTTTGACTCTGCTTTAAAAAAAAAAAAAAGTTTTTCTAAAGCTTTTTGGCTATTCTAAGTAAATGGTTCGATTTATTATTTAATGTCATTCATTCCATTAGCCAAAAAAATACAGTAAAATTTTTTATAGGCTCTTCAAACAATATATAATCCACTTGAATTTTTAAAAATGATTAATAAGAGACAATCGTCCAGCGCAATGCAGCCAGTTTTTCATGATGGGAAAAAGATGATCACAGATAAAAAGTAAAACACTAAATTTTATGATTTCTGTGTAAATAATTATTCATAATTGATATTAATGTCCTTCCCAATTCTTCACATATCCTCTGTACTATTATGTTTGATGATCCAGTTTTCTGACTTAAAGTAAATAAGTTTTTGTGTTGAAACATTTTCCCCATTAGGTTCAGCAAAATGAAAGATCCCTTCATGTTAAAATTTTGTTTCAAAAATATTGTACAGACAAAGCTAATAGCTATACACATTATGTTGAATTCATACAGGTCACTACTACACTACAATGTTTTGGGGGCTTTTTTGGGAATGGATGAAATCTTTTTTCAGAAAGAGCACTGTGATCTTAGCGAAAAAGTAACCAGGCCTTTAGCTATTAGGAGGAGGGTGCCTCTCTATAGCAGCAGGTATCTGATGTCTCAAAATAAATTCAAGAAAAACAATTTATGTTATATTTTATTTAATTAAGTGAAAGACCAGTTATTTGTACTCTCTCATAAATAGTACTTATAAGAGTATGCATGTGGTTACAGTGTTATTTAACAAACATTAATTTAACATATATTTACATAACATACAGTTGTATTGTTAAAAATGAATAAAAATCCTTTCTGAAAGTACAGTAAATGACTTTTCAAGATTCTATCACTGCCCATTACAAAATATGGGATTTATTGTTAATTTTACATTCAGCTTTTCATACATATTTAAGTGGCAATTCTAAGAATATGGAACGGTCACTGATTCACAGGGAATATCATCACTTCAGCGTGGTCGTTTCACAGCATCTTCAAAGTCATCCATGGGGCCTTTTTCATCTTTTTAGAATGTATCTTTTTGATAGAAACTCGTTTTGATCGTACTACTCAGGCTCCAGATCATTCAATTTCATAGTGCAGCAGTTCTTTCTATATGCGTTCACTCATTTATCTGTTTTGTTTAAGCCCTTTTCATTACAATATACAACAGCCCCGTGTCAAGTATTCACACGTCACATTTAATTCACTTGTGTAACTAGTTCAGTAGTCCATTTGGCTTTGCAATACTTTTCTATAGTATTACTTTCTACTCTGTTCTGATGCTTTTAGTTCCACTTGTTATAGTTTGTGCACATGCTCAGTGTGTAGAAGCCCCAGTGATATGAAAGTAATGCTGTTATTTAGAAAGAGAGAGGGAGAATGAGGTCAGAGAGGGAAATTGTGTGTGAACTGTGTTGATGCTACATTGATGTCTCCCCCTGCTGGTCTGGGCCACTCACTGCAGTTGCTCGAGGAGCATACTGCAGTTTCCCAGCTGCTCCAGCCTCTCCACCGTCTCCAGCAGGCCCTCCACCTTCTCTTGAGGCAACACGGCACCCGCGTTGGCACAGAACTTCCTGTGAAGGCTTTCGTCGGTGAGAGGGTTGCGCCAGTGGCCATAGAAGGTTTCGCAGCGGCCACAAAGAATGTCCCCGCCGACCAGGGTCACCTGCACTTCTCCATACATGAGGTCAAAGTTGGCGGGGTTGTCGTGGGGGTGCTCCATCCTCACACGGGAGAGCAGGGCATGCAGCTCGGGTCGCTGGAAGGCAGCGGGCAAGAAGGACTGCACCGTCACCTCCCCGTCCAGCAGGGCGGAGCAGGCGCTGAACTGGAAGGAGTGGCGGGCCTGGTGCTCTGACTCGGGGAAGGGCCTGTTGATGTACTTGGAGGGTGGCACCCTCAGCAGGATCTCCCTGATGAGGCCTGGGGAGAAAGCTCCGCCCCCGGCACCGACCAGCAGCTTGTGCACTGAGGCAGCAGCATCCACCACCCAGTGCATGCCCAGGTGGGCGGGGAAGCGCTTGAAGCCTATATCCTGCTCTTCCAACAGGAAGCGGGGCTCTACCTCCTTAGGGGAGGGCATTGGCTGGGGAGTGTAGTCCTCGTAGAAGGCACTAAAGCCAGCCACGCCGTGCACGACGTCCAGCACCAGAGGGCTGGCTTCCAGTCCGCGGGACGCCAGCAGCGCTGCTTCCAGGCCGAGCCGGGATGCGTTCCCGATGTGCAGCGGCTTCGACTGGGTGGCAGCGTTGGCCATTGGGGCGCCTGCCAGGGAGGTGGCAATGGCCAGGGCGTGGCTGCACTGAGCGGGTTCCAGGGACAGGAGACGGGCGCAGGCACCAGCGCTGCCCATAGTTCCCACCACACTGGGGGGGTGAAACCTGAGGGAGGAGATAGAGAAAGAGGGAGGGAGGTTGGACTAATGCCAGCTGTTGTTCTGTGTGGATGGACTGGTAATAGCCCAATGACATCTGTCCCTGATCCGGTGTGTGCATGCCTATTTGTGTCTGATTTGGGGGTTCCCAGACTTTTTATTTCCAGGGGTAACTGAGGAAATAACACATTATTTCTCACTGTACTTCATTCTCACTACATAAACAAAAACAGAGGAGGTCTGAGAAATAATTTCCCTAAAATGAAACGTCTGTGTGAAGGAGCCTTCAGTTAAACAGAGTCCCGCTGCCTCTGCCAGCAACACCACACCCACCCAAGAGGGAGCAGGAAGCTAGAGAATAACCTGTGCTGTTGGAAGTGTTTGCACACCTGAACACCTGCTTAGGGTTTTTATGGATGTAATCTGTATTCAAGATATGTATTTTGGATTTGATTTGTATTTTCGTTCTTGCTTAGTATAGTTAATTTGGACGAGAGAGTCTGCTAAGTACAATGTAAAAACGTGAACAAAGTGTAATTCACACTGTAAAAACAAGAAGAATAGCCATGCATTAGCATGTTAGCACAGCAGGGTGTGGAGGGATCCTGTCCTGTGGGCCCTGTTTCATATTTTTGAGGGACAACCTTTTTTTGCCTGATAGGAAGAGGCTGCTCACTGCTTAGTGCCTACGAGGCAGGAGACACAGTGCATTTAAGGCGTGATACACAGCAAAGTGAGGGCATTCTGCAGGTGAGACGTGGAAAACAGTGATGAGAACCTCACCTCTTGGGGATGTTTCTTGCATCATTGGAGAACCGCATCAGTCGGCCCTGTATCTCAATGCCCACATTGAAGGCTAAGAGTAAGTCCAGCCCACTTGGCTTCATGTTGTTGGGCAACATGTCACTAACGGCCAGGATGGCAGGCAGCACTGCCCCAGAAGGGTGTGTGGCTGGGTGCCAGGTGTCATCAAAGTCCATTGAGTGAGTCTGTTGGTAAAAAAGGGCAGAGTTTTTAAGGATTAACTGTTGTAATAATAAACAACATAATATACAGTATATCAGTTCTGTCTGCAGAACAAGGGGCCATAGGTGTAAATTAGTTACTTTGTATTTTGCACTGATATCGAGTAGTATTTTTTTTTCCACACAGTTTTACTGCAAGAAACAGTGTGTCAGGTCATGTAGTGCTCACTGTGGGCCTTACTGCTCACCGATGAGAGCTCTTGGTAGTGGAGAAATGCCACTCGGCACACATATGTGAGCCAGGGGCTCGTTTCATGAAAATCTCAATTGCAAGGCACGAATGCATGTCACAAAGCGTGCTGGGGAGGAGTAACACTGTGGCTGTGGGCGTATGCGATTCTGTGGGTGTGGTCGGTGTTACTTACCGCCACTCCATTGACAAATGCGGCCAGCGTCGGGGACAGCCTGATGCCGCTGTGGCCATAGACAGAGCTGATGTCATCAGGGGCGTACATGTGCTGGAAAGATAGAGGCCAGGTGACAGGCTGAATACATTATACAAATTCATCACAAACGCCGCAGTAACCGTAGCAGCATCTGCACATGTGCAGTGGGTCGTATGGCTAACAGTCCTGAGTACACAGACTCATTAAATTGCATGCAGGGATCAAGTCTGCCTCATAAAGATAGAGAAAAATCACTCAAGGGCTTTACATTGTAAATAAGCTACTGCCATTTAAAAGCTGCAAACTTTAGTTTAAAAAAGCCAATAAGCAGACCAGCCGTAATATGAATATAATCATGTTGGCTTTTTTGACAGGTTTCCTTTTCAGTGATCTTAGGAAGCTGACAGATGGTGACTATATAAAGATTGAACCTGCTACCAAACTTAAATTACATAAAGAGTTGAATACACATACATATCCTGGTAATTAGAACGCAGATGCACTTTGTTTACATCCCTCAATCTCATTAATGCTACACTTAGTGAATCTGCCCCCTAGTGTTTGGATTGTGTGTCCCTACCTTGCGAAGTGCACTCACCTGGCAGTGTTGCAGTGCCAGCTGGCACACCTGGGTAGTGCTGCCCAGGAGACCCACGCCGATGCTGTCCAGCACCATCCTCTTACTGCGCCGGAGTACAGTCTGTGACAGCTGATCCGGCTGCACGCCGTGGATGAACGCGCCAAAACTGCTGGTCACTGTCTCTTCTGGCGCTGGCTGTTCCACCACTGAAAATGCATTTGTTGTTCAGGCACATTGGAAGACAAAAAATTGCATTTAAAATAACAAAATAATGTTTTTATATTATAATCCAGTATGTTGTTGTACATTATGGGGTGCCGAATGCGACATACAACGTTATGTTTTTTCAGTGCATTTTTTCTCACATTTAAAAGAAACATCACTTTTTTTCTCACATTTAAACAAAAAACTATCCCTTTTTCTTACATTTATTATCTTTGAAAAAACTGGTGTAAATATTAATATTATATACAATCCCAAAATTATATATATAAGCTAAATGTTTTATTATTTAGTGGTTTTTAACATTTAGCTAAATGTATAATAATTTAAATGTGGAGTGTTCATACAGGTTTTATCGACATTTGGAAGCTTCAACCCCCTCGAATCAGCATTTTTCTGACCATGCTCAGATGATTTCCTGGTGAATCTTACTTGTTTCTTTTTAAATCGTAGGAGCCATAGGAATGTTGAAAGGTGTGAAGCTAGTGGTTTCATCCCAAAATTTCAAACGAAGAACTACAATCAAGCTAATTACCACATCTTGAGATGTCTAATGGCCCTGTCACGCTATTGCGTATCGTACTAGCATATGCTAGCGTATGAAAAATATCACTCATACGCTAATATATGCTGACATACGCTAGGGGTACGTTAGGCATAGGTTGTATACGTTTCAAGCACGGTTGCATACGGTGGCATACGCTGGCATACGGCGAGTCACAAAAAGTTTTTTAAGCATGCTTAAAAATTTTGTGCGTATTCGGACGTATGGTTTATACGCTTAGCATACGCTAGGCATACGCTAGGCATACACTAGCCATATGCTGGCCATACGCTATTTTCAAGGGCTTTTTGTGCGTATGAAAATTATTTTATGAATTTACATACGCAACTCATACGTTTCTCTCATACGCAATAGTGTGACAGGGCCATTAGACAGCAACAATTCTGTGTCTTTTGAAATATGAAGGGGAGAGGTCATATTTAGTGAATATAAATTTGATCACTCCACTGCCAGAGAACGTTCGATGAAAGTACCTGGACGGCTGTCCTCCTTGACTGCTAAATGTTTAGAACAAACTTGAACTGAGTGAACTGAGTGACACACACACACAAAAGAAAGGGAAATTAAGCTGAAACAGACACACAGCACAACTGAACTGCTGAGGAGGAAGGCAAAACCATTTAAGTGTGTATGGTTGGGTGGGTGCCCTCTTTTTTGATGATTGTGGTCATGATGATGATGATGATGATGATGATGATGATGAAAAGACACGCAAGGCATTAACGGGAAGAATTTGTTAGGGAACCTTCTGAATGACAGGTCAAAAGGACAGGGCCAGGCAGAGACAAGGTTGGTACCATTGGCTTTGTAACATAGTTTGCTTATTGCCTGACCTAGGCTCCCTACATAGCAGCTCACAATAATTCAACATAGACCTGTATGGTGTCTCGACAATGCTCGCCAAGGCCTATTTTCTTTACAATGGTAAAAGATGTGTTGTGACTGTAATGTATTTAATGTCCAGGTCTGTAGCATTGACTGTTAAGGAAGCTGAACCTTCATCTTCAGAATACACATGAAATGCTTTGTATTTTAATTGAATAAACCACTTAATTTAATTTGCAGGTTGCGCATCCTAATTAATGCTGTTCCACCAGATTTCTCTGCCTATCAATACATTTGGTGATTTAATTGATAGTTGGTGTCAAATAAAACATATTTTACATGCTGGATAAGTGAGGAGTCTTAGCACTTGGTGGCACTTGTGCTCGTTATTCACAGCGATGAAATTAAAACCCCTGGATTTAGGGACCATATTTTTCAACAAATTCTCACTTGTCCAATTGGCTCAATCCCCACCTGACCTCTATCTCTGCACATGCCTGGATCGTGAATGATCACATTTTAATGGTCATAATCTGTTATTACTAGAATTTTGTTAATAGCTTTGTTTCACACATTGTCATCAAAAGGCCTTTGTCTAATTGCTTTGTCGAATAGCCAATGGGCTTTGTCGAGCTCAGATGGTTAGGTGAGATGGTTACATTTGTTATGCTTTATGTCCTTTTCCTTTTTAAACTCAAAATGGTGTGCCATGGGCATTATAATATATATTACCCTTGGGCTCCTGTCTTTATCTGGGCTGATTTTACATAGTTTATAGTTTTTTAATATAGCCCATTAAACACAGCTGGATATTTCCAGAAGGAACGTTGGTTAAGTGACTCAAGAGTACAGCCCCACAGAGGATTGAAACCTGCACGTACCGGATTAAAAGTACACTTTAGAAACCTCTACTACACTGCTGCCCAGCAGTTTGCACCTCTGAGGAAATACTGCGCATGCTTTGAAAGAAGTATTTGCACTGGGCATAGCTGACAGTAAGTAAAAGCACCATTTCCTGTGTGTGGAGACTGTGGAATGGTTAGGTCCTGTATAACCTGTCACCCTTCTGAAGAAAGTGTCAATAAAGAACTATAAGAAAGGACAGATATGGTGGGAGAGGGAACAGAGAGAAGCAGTCATATAGCCTGGCACTAATCTCACCTTCCAGAGCAGATTTATGCAGCCTTCGGATGGCAGATGGATATCTGGAAGATCTCTGAAACAGACAACGGGCAACAGGTGAGTCCACTACCATTTTCGCACTGTGTTTTCAACACGTTGCTTTAATTTGAACCTCTCTGCCCCTTCACTCAAAGTAAAATACTTTATCATCAATGTGTATTTGACTATTTTACCACAAAAAATAATTATGAAACAGTGGAGGATTTTACATAGTGGTCATGTGGTATCCTTTTACAATTGAAAGGCACTTTTCAGAAAATGATTACTGAAGGAATTTGGAACACTTTTATATAATAGCCCTGGCAAAGAAATCCACTAGTCTGCACAGGAATCGAGAACCAGTCAACATATCAGACCAATGGAGCAACTATATCAGTTGCAGTAGCACCATTTGAAAAAAGTGTGTCCTGCACAAACTTTGGTCCACCCATTCCTGCTCGAAACCCCTGTCTTTTACATTTAGACCTGAGACAATAATTTATTGTGAGCAGCTGCGATCCAATATCATGAGACGCAGGATGGCAGGAACACAGATAAAACACACAAACTAGCCCCAGATACCTTGGTGCATGAACTCACACATTAAATACACCTTAATGACATTAAATCTGTACCTTGAATGCCCTATTACAGAGCTCTGGTGCTCACCTGCAGTGTAGAAAGCATGGCGTCACTGGTCAGTGTGCGGTTTACTGTTTGCTGTTCTGGCTTTTCTTGCCTTGTCTTATTCAATCTTTTTTCTCTTTTGCTGTGAGTTTGTTGGATGTTGAGTCTTGGGGAATGTGTTGCTGTGCTGATCAGGTGAAGGGTGTCCCCTTTATATAGTCCCTGACCTCCCAGCGTCACTCATACCCCCCTGCAGAAAGAAGGGTAGGAACTTCCAAAACACTCCTATTTGTATGAGTATGGGATACATTTATGGGTATTTTCCATCATCTGGAGCAGGAAGTCAATTATATTAATGTTGGTAAATGATGCAGATGGGTGTGTATAGGGGTGGTGGTCATGGGCGGTGGAAGCTGGGGGTGGCCAGAGTATGTTTACACTCCTCCTGCTCCACTGGTAGGGCAATTGGGCCTATAAAGAATTCAGGGGAAACACCTCCTCAGTTCATTTCACACTTTGGACAGAGCATCTCTACCAGGTAAACACCTTTCTGATACTGAATTTGTGCTGCACAGTATATAAACTAGCAAGTTTATGATAATTATATATTACATAATACAATAGAACGATAGCTGGTACTTGATAAATCAAATGTCAGATAATAAATCAAATGATATTTATCATAATGTAAACAGAGCTATATGGTCTTCTGATAATAATAATAATAATAATAATAATAATAATAATAACTGACTGTAAAATTAATTATGTATATTATTATATATTTAAAGTAAATCTTTAAGGCTTGCAATAGAAATTAAGATTACATAATCAGGTAAACATATTTTCAGCGCTGTAATACAGTAATGTAGTACAGTAAAATGCAATAAATCAGTGGGAATGATTTATTTTCAGGCAGTAAATTGTACTGCGCTTTAGTTGCAAGTATTTGCACATGGACAACAGTTTAGTTTACAGAAAATGGCACTTACCATGGGGAGAGCTTGGTCGTAGACATTCTCGTTTCTGCCTGTCAGTCAGTCAGCCTATTTGTGGTTGGATAGATCAACCTGTCGCTGTTTGGGACTGCCATCTGTAAATTCTAGTAAATTCCAGACCAGGTGTATTTTTTCGTGCCCCTGTTCTGCTACGGTTGAAAACTGAGAGAAAAACATCCAAAGCAAGCAGGTGTGTCCTCTGTAATACAATCCAGTGGGATGGCTCTTCCGACTTCCCTCCTGCTTTCTGAGGTTTGATTTTCAATACCCATGTGCAGCAACCTGCCGTCTGGCTGTTCAAAAGCACCACCTGTGTGTAGATATTTTATGGCACAGTTTACCTGAGAACGGGCTGTCTCTTCCCTTCTCTTACTCTCTGAGGTACTCAACTATGTCAGGAGAGAGGCTGGGTCATATTTTTCCACACATTTTTTCAGCCTGTATTTGCCTATTTGGCTACTCACAAAGAGCCATTCAGGAAACATAGAGGGTCTTAAAAAGTGTGGTTAAAATTAAATAATTTAAAAATTGTGTAGACATCTATGCATAAAGCAGCATCTATGCGTAAATCACATTACCTATGTAATATGTTAGATGTGGTGGTGGAAGAATAAGCATATAGCAGGTGCATTCATCTATTGAGAGGGAACCTTAGTTATCTAGTTTTTGGATTGTGACATATGAGAGAGGGACAGTATGCTTTGATATGAGTAGCTTGTTCACAAAGCGGCCTGTTTTGGCCCATACCTGTTTCTCTCTCTCCCACCCCACAAACATCCAATAGCAATTGAGACACTCTGAGGTCCTCATAGATTAACAAATGAATGAACGTCCTGGTTGTAGCCATTTGGAGTTAAAGTTGAACACCCTGAGCCTATGATAAAACAAGGGTAATCTTATTTTAATTCTCATGTATGTAATAGTTGTTGACACCTTCATGTTTGAAAGCAGAAATTTCAATACTGAATGGATATAACAATCATTATTTGATCATCGCATTTGTCGGAGGCAGTAGTAAATATAATATGTTTTATAAATGCATTGTGTGTCACAGTACAATCGTGAATATGATTCCGGCATTATGGTATATTATTATTATGATTTTCTCCTTCATGTGAAATATTGGGTTGTCGGTTCTTTTTTTTCATGCAGAGGGCGCTCCAAGTTGTATGTTAAAATTGACCAAAACATTAATTGCACAAGTTTTAGATCTCCTGTTTCTTGATGCATTTCTTCAGTCTTGAAATGATAGTAATACTTTAATGTTATAATTAAAAAAGTCGATTGTATTTTCAGAAATTGTATTTTTTTTTACTGTGACCCTAATTAAAATTTTAATGGCCCTAAATAAAAAATAAATTTTGACCAATAGTAAAGCATATTTGATGTACATGTATGTGGCATTTAATGTTTTTAACAACCAGCCAACAATTTAATATTTCATGACAGTAACGTTAGTATATTTTGAGAATAGTATATTTTGTTTTGGCTTGAATTAAATAAATGTTCTGCCACCTGCAGCAGCAATTCATACTCGAAACATATTGTTACATTACTGCTTTTTCTTTTTGACCTAGCAACTTCACTGGATATGACAAGCACAGATCGATTTCCTGCGAGTTTCTATGGAGAACCAGGTATGCTTGGCTTGCTGGCCAATGGGATTAGCGCATTCCTAGTGCTCCTGCAGAACTTTAACGGAGCGTACACTGGCATTCCAGCACAGGGGGTGGAGGACATCCTGGCAGGTAAGTCAAATCACTGCATGATTACCTAATGTTTGAATGCACTGGGAAATATGTAAGGATTCCTACAGTTTCTTACACTTCTCTTCAGCACGACAGGTTTATATAGGAAGTCTAGATGACAAGAGTCTAGACTCAGATGACAAGTCTCCTCTTCCTGTGTGGTGTGTGTATGTACATGTCTATATTTCTGTGTGCCTATGTGTTTGTTCATGTGCATGTGTGGGCAGGCGTGCATCTCATTATCATAGGAGGAGTGTGCCAGCTTCTGGCTGGCTTGCTGTCCTTCCGCAAGTATGACCACCTGAGTGGGACATCCTTTGTTGGCTATGCGGCACTGTGGAGCAGCTATGGTGCCACCAAGATCTTCCTGGGGGGGTCCACTTTGCCACTGGGCAACCTTTCGTCAGCCGAATATATCAATGCCAGCCTGGGGAGACCAGAGTGGCTCTCCCCTCCCATCAGCCAGTCTGCCACCGCAGGGCTCATTCCCTACATATTCCTGTCATTTATCCTGGCCTTCTGCTCCGCCACAGTCAACTACATCATGCCTTTTGTATTTGGGACCATCACCGGCGCCCTGGTGTTCGAGGCGGTTGGCCTAGCGGGCCGGTGGGGCTTGGTAGTCTCTGGGGTGCTAGAGCTGCTCATCCTTTTCTTCGCCTTCTACGGGTCGGTCGCACTGCTCATCAAAGGGGTGTCCCAGCGTTATGTGCTGAAGGGCTTTGGGAACCCCCTGTTCAATGTGCTCCTGTTGGGCACAACCAACTCCAGCAGCTCCCAAAGCCTGGGGCAGGAGAAGAAGAAGAACACAAAATATGCTGATCCCATGGCGCTGGGCTTCTTCTGTGACACCGTCTCTCCCTTCATCTTCGCTTTCTACTGCTTCGGCTACGTCCCGTCCTTCGCCGTGGGGGCAGTCTGGGTCTCCATCATCTCTGGGGCTCAGCTCCTCTCCAGCTACTATGGCTACCTCCGCCAAGACTGTTACCATGCCACCAAGTTTGGCTTGCACTGCACCTACTGGCTGGTCAAGTCTTGGGAGGAGTTTGTGCTGTCGGTCCTCATGGACGGGTGGATGCCAGCCGGTGCCAGGGAGGCCATGGTGGGCAATTGGTTCTTTCTGGCTGCGGCAATGACACTCTGCGTGTTGAGCCTGAACATGGACACCCTGGAGCTGCTCCACAACAGCATGTTCCTCTTGCTCACGGTCTCTACCATCTCCCAGATCCCCCTGGAGGGCTACTATGTCTTCTTCGGGGTCACATGCTCTCTTTTCACCGCCATCTCTCTCTATGGCACCTTTGCTCGCTTGGTTAACACCATAGCAGAGAAGCCCCTGATCTGGGTGGGGCCACAGCCCTTGTCCACCGACCGCCTTTGGGGTGTGCTGTCTGTTTTGAGGCGCTGCATGGGCACAGCATGGCAGCAGGCTTCCATTGGACACACAGCCTCAGAGCTGCCCGACACCCTGTTCTACCTTATTAATGGGCTAGCGGCTCTCTCTGCCGTCCACACTAGCCAGCCTAATCCCGCCTTCCTGCACCTCACCGTGCCCTGGGTGCTTGTCTCGGGTGTGGTTGTTCAGGTGTATGTCAGCCGGCTGCAGGTCCGAGGCGGCCAGAGGTTTGGCTCAGTGATCCCCCTGTTCTACGCAGCTATTTGGGCCACCTGGACCTGGTATCGGTTTGCAGGTGAGCACTGACTGTAAGATGGCACATTTTACAGATATCTATGTAATTAATATAATGGTAAAAACTGCCTTAATTTTTTTTTTAGGCCAGCTGCTTGACATTTCTTCTGGTTCAGCATATGGCTTTACAGCTGGAGCAATCGCATTCCTTGTAGCGAATGGATTCCTCATGCTTATTGGTAAGTAGAAAGGCAATAGAAAGTTCTTGGGGGAATGCAATGATGCTGCTCAAAAGCCTGCAAACTTATTATATTATTATAACCTGTTAAAAAACAAGGATGGAATGAGAGGGGAGGGCAGTCTACCTGTATATAATTTAAGTGTTGTGAAACAATTAATAATACTAGAAGTTCTCAATAATCAAGGTTGTACATCATCATGCTACATCAGAAGGCCTACAAGTCATATTTTAAGTTCAAAATGGATGCAGAGGGTTCCATGAACAGAGCCGTGTAGCTGTTAAGCTTTTTTTTACAGTTGGCATGTAAACTAAAAGCCACTGCAAATTATTCTTGGCTGTGATTCTGGTAAAGCAATATTGTTTTTTTAAAGAAGTTATCACAGACTTAATAAACCCCCTCTATTAAGCTGAGAATGCAGGGTAATCCATTTTTATTTGCCATATGAAACTGCAGTCCTCTAGCCCCGATTTCTTGTATGTATTTATAGTTATAGGTATTGATTGGTATAGTCAAACCACAAATACTTTGCTGGCTTATTTTCTTGGAACTATCATGCTCTGGGCTCTCTCTGTGCACAGCTGCCTATGTGAACCTGGTCCTGCTAACACTGACCACTGTGATGGAGGTCCTACTGGTCTGCTTCCTCCTGTCCACCATTGGCAGACTGCCATACCAGCTGGAAAGTAAGCTATATACATGTTACACAAAATGATTATACTTAAGGTTATTTAAGGTTATAAGGTTCTTCTAAAATGCAAATCTTGTATGGCAAATTGAGTTCCATTGATTTTGGACCACAAAGTGACCTTTGACATCACTATAAAGCAAGTATAAAATATCTAAGAATTGTAGCACAATGGTCACTCCTTTGGTAGATCAGTAAAGGTTTGGAGGGTCTTTATTTCAAACTCTTTTGCTTGTCTTACAGTTGCCATGTTGACAATATTCTCCATAATCTGTCTGTATGGAGCCCTTGCATCAATGGTCAACTGCATCTTGTCCAAGGACCTGATGCCAACAGGTCCTCCTGTGTTTAAGGTTAGTCTGCCTTTTCCTGTAAATTTGGTCTTGTTCAGCCCTGGTTTCTGACGTGGAGGAGAGTCTCACTGATTGTCTCACTGCCTTCTCTGTGTACAGGATGAGAAGAAGAAGAATGAGGCAGCACCT
This sequence comes from Ilyophis sp. 1 JC-2022, assembly GCA_022702515.1. NCBI lineage: Eukaryota > Metazoa > Chordata > Actinopteri > Anguilliformes > Synaphobranchidae > Ilyophis > Ilyophis sp. 1 JC-2022. The sequence goes on along the minus strand of JAKUDI010001746.1, from coordinate 4,675 downwards.
CCTCTCCACTGCCCTGTCACTGACTCCCGACTGACCAGCGGGCTACTCTGCATTGCGCGGCTGCTGGACAAGAGCGGGGTGTGTGGCATCCCTACGGACACTGTATATGCCTTAGCTGCCTCCTGCAAGAACCCCAAAGCCATTGAAAAGATTTACAACATAAAGGTGAGGGCCGTGGAATGTGTGTGCCTGATGAACACATGTCTAACATCACAGTGGTCGATAGCTTTCGGGAGCAGTTGTTGCAATTAATCAGTGGTTGATTATCAGTGACTCCAAAACTTTTGTTTTTATAAAGTGGGCTGAGGCAGCGCAGATTTTTAGGATGGGCTTATGAACATTTTGTCCTTCACACCTCTCCACCCACAGGACCGACCAGCAGAGAAGCCCATCTGTATCTGCATCGGCAGTGTGGAGCAGCTGATGGCGGCCAAACCCCCCTTCAGCTCCCTGCTGTGGGAGTTCATGAAGAACGTCTACCCTGGTGGCATCAGCTGCATCGTTCCCAAGGGGGAGTGGCTATACAAACTAGGTGACAGTGACAGTCAATCACTGTTCCTACTTGTGACTACAAATATTTAGGTTTGATTTTCAAGAAAGCAATGAAACCATGACACTGGCCTTTAAAATATATATTTTTTTGATGGTAGCTCTTAATGTGTTTTTTTTTCTCACAGGTACAAGGTTTTGACCTGGAAATACTAATTATTGCATTGATTCCTTGTTTAGGAGTGGGACCAGCCTATGACCATGTTGGAACAAAGGACAGTATCATGATCCGTGTACCTGACCACACGGTCACAGTGCACCTGTGTGCGATCACTGGACCCCTTGCCATCACGTCAGCAAACCCCAGTGGGGAGCCAGACAGCACCCATCATGACATGGTTGTCACGTAAGTGTTTTCCAGGAATGTGTGTGTGCATCTGTCTGTCTGCTCCTGTCTTGGTTGTGATGGTGGCACATATATAATAATAATAATAATAATAATAATGCCTTACATTTATATAGCGCCTTTCTCACCAACTGGTGACTCAAAGCGCTTACAATGATGAGGGGGAAACTCGCCTCAACCACCACCAATGTGCAGCACCCACCTGGGTGATGCAGCGGCAGCCATTTTGCGCCAGAATGCTCACCACACATCAGCTTGAGGTGGAGAGGGAGAGAATAATTTTTTTCCCAATTAAACTGGGGGATGATTCAGTGGCAGATTGAAAGAGCCTGGGTTGGGAGTTTAGCCAGGACACCGGGGAAACCCCTACTCTTTACGATAAGTGTCATGGGATCTTTAATGACCACAGTGAGTCAGGACCTCGGTTTAACATCTCATCCGAAAGACGGCATCTCCTACAGCACAGTGTCCCCATCACTGCACTGGGGCATTGGGGTTTTTATTTTGACCAGAGGGAAGACTGCCCCCTACTGGCCCACCAACACCACTTCCAGCAGCAACTTAGTTTTCCCAGGAGGTCTCCCATCCAAGTACTAACCAAGCCCACACCTGCTTAGCTTCAGTCGTTCAGCAGGAGCAGAGTGCATGGTGGTATGGCTGCTGGCGATATATCACCATATTACATTCTACTTACCTATAATTATCTAGAGATGTCAGCATGTCAATCTGTCAGGAGATGGATAAAGCTGTTCATATTGGAGAAGTCTGTAATCGCTTCTTTTTTTATAGACGCCTAGGACACAAGATACAAGGAGTATTGTGTGATGGAGAGTCAAATGAAGTGGTGGCATCAACTGTGGTCAACTGTTTGAAAATTGATGAAGGTACAGGCCTCTGCAGAAAATTCTCTCTTCAAACTACTGTTGTCTTCTATTACTTTCATGTATCTTCACTTTGAGGGCTCTGGGGAATTTCAGGGCCGGACTGAGGCTGTGTAAATCTCAGGGCCAGATTGAGGCTGTGTAAATCTCAGGGCCAGATTGAGGCTGTGTAAATCTCAGGAAAATTGCAAAAAGTGACTAATACCACTGGGGTCTGTGTGCTTCCAGGTTCCATCAGCATCCTGCGAGAAGGATGTGTGCCTGCAGCTAAGGTCAGACACATATTTGAGAGAGTGAAGAACAGCATGCTGTGAGCACACCTCCCCACCAGACTGACCAATCAGCAGTACCCCCCCTGCCCCACCCTGGCGTTTACTCATTAATGTTAATTTATATTACATAAAATGCTTTACATAATATTGTCAAACATGTTCAATGAATAAAATATGTAGAGGGCGGCAGTGTGGTATAATGGTTAAGGAACTGGGTTTGTAACCGAAAGGTTGCCGGTTCGATTCCCAGGTCGGATGCTGCCGTTGTACCCTTGAGCAAGGTACTTCACCTGCATTGCTTCAGTATATATCCAGCTGTATCAATGGATACTATGTATAAATGCAAAAGAAATGCTGTGTAAGTTGCTCTGGATAAGAGCGTCTGCTAAATGCCTGTAATGTCATGTAATTGCCAAAGACATATTTAAATTGTTAGGCATCTGTGTTATTTATTTTTATGGGGAGAAGTTAACAAAATATGAAAAGTGAATGATGAGATAAATGTGTTATACTATTGTATTTAACAAGGAGCTATACAAATATATACAGCATGAGAGCATAGTTGCACACACATACATCCAGTTTGTGTGTCATTGTTTTATAAAATTCAGCAAAATGAACCATTCACACATAATGTTCATTTGTATTCATTATATATAACAACGTTGGCCGCGGTTTCATATGCTCAATGTGAATGTTGGTGAAAGTCCTTTCTTACTAAGAACACTTAAATAAAAAAATAAACTGATTGCAGTCGTGGTGTGTGCAGTGATTTAAGATGAAATTGAAATGAGCTTTTCTGGTACAGTACTTTTTATGAAATGGCTAATTAATGACAACAACCAAATGCTTTCTAAATGTATTAAATATACAAACCATCAAACACTACATAGAGGAGCATGGGAAAAGGAGTATGGCAAAGCTAATTTGATGATGTGACTGCTACCTTTGCTGTGGACATAGCTATACAACCTTTATGGGCATCTTAGGATGAAAACAATCCTTAGAAAAATCTCACTTTTGAAATAACAACCCAAAAGTAAACTTTTAAGTATAACAGTTACAGTTACAGTTGGACATTTAGCAGACATTTTTATCCAGAGCGACTTACAGCCCCATGTCGACATAGGGAGAAATGACAAATTAATAGCTAGACAAATGGATTACCCACACAGCTATACATTAGGTTTAAATAGGAACTAATCTGCAGGCCTATTTGCAATATGTCCTATATACCTACTATCTGATCACAACACTCATGGTGAATATGTGCCAATAATACTAGAACAACTAAGCTATAGCATTGTGAAAATGCTGGAAAATAATGTGTTTTTAGTCTGCGGTGGAAAACATCCAGTGATTTAGCAGTGCACACCTCAACAGGAAATAACTACAATGCTCACAGATTGCATGGCAGTAGTTTTAGGAACCTGGGGGGGGGGGGGGGGGGGGGGGGGGGGGGGGGGGGGGGGGGGGGGCCCCCCGGGGGGGGGGGGGGGGGGGGGGGGGGGGGAGTGGGGGGGGGGGGGGGGGGGGGGGGGCGGCTGGTGGGGGGGGGGGGGGGGGGGGGGGGGGGGGGGGGGGGGGGGGGAAAAGGACCTAATCACTGTTAGTAACCTTCAAGACACTGGAGGACACAGACATACTCCAGCTCTTGACAACTTTAACCATAGTGCAAATACCTAGATAAGTATGCAAAATACGTCGAGATATTTTTTTTTAATGCAGATAAGTATAACAGTCAACTTGCAAGGTTCCCTGAAACCGAGCAAGATTGCATGGATGCATGGCAGTAGTTTTAGAACCTGACTAAATGTCACTAGTTAGTACCACTCTTCCAAGACAACTGGAGGACACAGACATACTCACATGCTTCTGATACTTGGACCACCCACCCTTAGTACAGAAGCACGGCCACAATAGCCCTAGATGGGAGCATAGGGCCAAGTATATAATATATCGCAGATTAAGTATTATAAAACTGCAAGGTTCACGAGGATTGCATGGATGCATGGGCCAAAAAGTTAGTTTTAGGGAACTTCATTGAACTAACTCACTTGGTTAATGTGGCCAACCTTCAAGACCACTGGAGGGACACAGACAAACTCCAAACCTCTTGGGACAACCCAATCAGCGCAAATGAAGCACCTGTCCCAACGGTTATGATAGACCCCATCGCTAATCAGCATCTTTGCTCCTTCCCAGTCTATGTCTTTTCTCCATTAATTAACCCTCGCTTAGCCTGTGGCTATGTTCCTTCAGATTTTAAGATGGCCCAGGTTACCCAAAATCCAGTTCTATTATGAAACAATAAATTATACCTTAGAACCACGTAATCTTCTGAAATGTCACAGATTAATTTCCCTCTGTCTGTATCATTCATTCAATTACCCAAGCTAAATCTCCTGGCTCAGTCATGAATATTCGACAATATTATTATTCTGTAGTCTTCACAGGTTTGGCTCTTTTCTTACCACCTTACGCTACATGCTGATGTATCTTGCTCTGACTACATTCCCATTTTTTCTTCCTCCCATCTCATATTACACGTAGCTTAAGGAAGCAATATCTGCCTGCCCTATGGCTGACTATCTCAATGAGTCTCGATACGCTAGGCACACTGAAGC